>CAJNOI010000398.1:14409-56052 GCA_905250115.1 Adineta steineri | reverse complement strand
GGTGCAATTGATAATAGTAGTCTACAATCAGATCCATGGTGTATCACATATCTAGTTGACTATGCCTCACCGAATTTAATTGTTCCTAGAATGGTACAAGGATCAGCAAGTCCTATAGGTACTGTCTTTTCAAATCAGTCACTATTTTCCATACAAGGTAGGCATTGTTTCGAAATAAAATTTGCCTTTTTTCCTAAATTAATTTGATATTCTTCATCTTCTACTTTAATTAAACAGCAACAAGTGCAGTTGGTCGTCCTTCTCGTAATGGAACAAATATCTGTTTTCACTTGGACTCTACAAATGCAACAGTTCTATGTTATGATTCTGGATATTCTCCAAATGTTATTTATACTGGATATACAATTGTAATTGTTACAACTATAACATGGACACCTGGTCAATCCTATTATGTCACAATGGATAGTGGATTTGCTAGTGGAAGTGTCTTTTGTCGTAAGTGTTTTTTTTGTGAAAGTGAAAAATTAAATATTTTGTCAAAATTGATGTAACTATGTAGATGCTGAATCGGCACCCATTACCGATAAAACATTTTGGCGATTCGATATCTGGAATCCAGCACTTTCAAGTACGACTACAACTACTACTACTCCACCAACAACTCACACAGTTACAAGCCTAGGAACAACTACTACTTCAATCAATACTGCAGTAACTTTATTTAAATTATTATTTCATTCTTAGTATTATACTTTTCCATAGTGTACAACAAGTGGAATAGTAGTAACTAGTACAAATGCTTCAACGACTACAACAACTGCCAGTACTACACCTCCAACTACAGCTGGTGAGAAATGACATTTTCAATAAAATATTCCTTTTTGATAGAATACTTTATAATTGTTTAATTTATATTCTAGCTCCAACAACAGCAGGTCCAACTACCACAGGCGTAACAACTGAATCGACCATTCCTGTTTTTTATCCAGCAGATTTCGTAAGTTCTTATGCAATTATGATTAATATTCTAGACATAAATATATGTGTATTAGGAAAATGCATGTAAACAACCAGTTGCAATTATGTCAGCTGTTATGATGGTTGCTTTTATGCCTATACATACTTTGGCAATGTATGCTGCTTTCACAAAATTCTCAAATATGTTCAAACCATCAAACACTGCTGCAAAAGCAAGACATCAACAACGAATGAAAAATATTCTTCGACGTTAAAGACAACTTTCTCTTGTCTTGAACATTTGAAATTTTTCTTGAAATTATTTTATTTTATTTTATAATCATGCTATTAATCAAGATATGAAACTAACCTTTTTTTTTGTTCCCAACTAACATTTTCCTTTATTCCTTCCAAAGATACTGATTTTGAGTGTTTTTTATTTGAATATTGACATTATACTAACATTTGCGTTGAATAAAACATATATATGAATCGAAACGCAAAGATTTTTAACTAAATCGTAGGGCAATATATAATAAGAGTAATATGTCTAACAGAGTCATTCATATCGTTGAACGATGGAAAAAATGCTTTTGAGAATGATTTGAATAGAACAATATTATTGGAAGTATTTAAACGATGTCGTCAGTCAAATCTGACAATTTTACGGAACCAATGCTACATGCAGAGATGTGTCTCAACATGTGTGGTGAAAAGTTTTAAGGAAGAGTTTTAATAAAACTCATGTTTCATCGAAAATCATGCTGAATTTGTTAGAAATCAATATAATAAAATAAGAGAATATGATCTGCAAACAATTTCTAATACAATTACAAGCAATAAATCAGCTGATAGGATGTATGGCCCAACAATAGTTTTTGTATGTTTATCACAATTGAAAACGGATCGATTTATATTTGAATGAGATTATAAATTGTGAAGGAAGTAAGTTTGTTAGTCCTTCTGTCTTTATCTGATGAGATTTGGCGACTCTGTCGTCACCACTTACAAATACTCCTATTTTGCCGAATTTATTTTCTTGAAAAATAAGTATAAACTTGTCTAATAATTGATTATCAGCTGATGTAATAGGCTGGAGTGAATGCCAACATCTCTCACCTACACCTACAATTACATCCTCAAGATAATTTATTCTTTTATGTTTAGAAAAATAAATTTCAAAGAAAAAAAGGAAGAGGGTAATAATTATTTTTATTTCTGTCGATATATAGCAATATTATTTATGACAGTTATACTAAAATCAAAATTACTAGAAATATTTCTTATTTATCAATTTTATTAATATTTTGGAAATATTAGAATAACAAAATCGTTTAACTTTTTTTTACATTTAATTATATATTAACTTTAAAATGAATACAATTTTTAAATTAGTTTCAATAAAAAAAGTGTTATCCACGGTTTAGTAGGCGTTCTTCGGCGTGTGAAAATAAGTATGATGATAAATTATGAATATAGTTTTAGTGTTAATTTGAAAAATCATCTTGTTTTAATGGATCTTTATTTAATCTTTTGAGAGCCGATCTTTTTTTTTTGTTTTAAATGTAATTTTTATTTGTATATGAAGACATGCTATTTATGTTAAAAAAAGCACTACTAATTTACCTTCAGACAATAATCCAAATTGAAAGTTATTTATAATTTTCTTAATTTTTTATTCACGTTAGTTCTATATTATAATGTTAATATTCATCTTTATTGAATATTTTGTTTTAGAAGAAAGCTGTTACTGAACTTCGGCATACTAAACGTGTAGTAGTTATTACTAGTGCATGTATTTTTGCTGATTCTGAACTATCAACATATCGTGGCGTCGGCAGTCTATATAGCGATGGAAAAGAGACTGAGGATAGAATGAAAATTAAAGAGGCTCTTTCTGATCATACAATTCAAACACGATCGGACATTTGTTGGATATATATGTATCAAATCGAATCTGCTTGTCGTTCCGCTAAACTCAATGCTGCACACAAAGCACTCGTTGCTCTTGTATCGAAATTCATGGAAATATTCAAGATCTATTTTGTATTTCTTGTAATTATAAAAAACATGTAACTAATTTCGAAGGTGTAAAAGTACTACCAAATTGTGAACATTGTGGTGCACTCGTACGACCACGTATCTTTTTATTTTGGTGAGATGCTACCAATACATGCGGTAACGCAACTTTATGAAATAATAAACAGAGATTTAGATGCTGTTATTAGTATTGGCACAACTAGCATATTTCCATACATTGCTGAACCAGTACTGCGTCCTGTACTTAAGCGTGATAATGACATGAAAAGTTTAATACGTATACACATAAATGTATCTTTACATTCTATAAAGATTTGATCAATACTGTAGAATAAATATACTTTGAGTTTATTTCTGCTTGTATATATTTTAAAGATTCAACTATAAAACAAACAATAAGCACATATAACATAAAATTCGTTGACTTCTATTTTGTATCGATTATTTCATCAACATCATCTAATATAAGTGTAAGTTCAGTTACTTCAACAAGTGAATTAATACTATCAACATGTGTACTAAAAGTTTGTAAATGGGACATGAACATAATCAAAGCCATAAGCCAACACATGATATTATGAAAATGTTTAACAGCTTCATACCAACCATATCTATAATTAAGATATTTCCATGTAACTTCTGCATATTTATTTTGAAGATGAAACATTCTAGAAGAACTTGTTGAATCTATTGGAATATTTGGAGAATACAAACAAGTAGTTTTTGCTAAAGCAAATAATGAAAGTGCTAATTTAAATATTATAATATCTGGATTAATAAATTTCATTGTCCATAGAGAAAGAGAGATTGCACGATTGTCATACTTTGTTGTCATAATTTTCAAAAAAGATTCTAGACTACATAAATCAAAATGATGTACAATAAACATAGAAGTTATGCAAGATATATTATCTGCAGCAGTAGGAAGTAAAATGGAACGATCATTAAATGATAATTTACAGATATCATCATTCAAACAAAGATATTTTCCTGTTGTTTCATAAATAGATAATAAAAATTTTTCTACAAGTCTTTGATATGTCACATTCATTGGTTGTAAAGAATTATGTGTATCAACTAAACATTTACCAAGGAATGAAAGTTGAGATTCATCATAACTATTATATAAATTTGAGAGAAGTGTCCACTGACTAGTAGTCAATAATGAATGATCTGGTTTTAAAGAGTTTAATATCGGTAACTAAAAAAATAAATAAGAAAAATATTTCGTACATTTATATTATGTTACTTTTTCTGATTGATTTCGTGATTTTACTTTAACTAATAATTTTGTTTTTGATTTCGTCGGCCTTGGTGGTCGAAATTTGTCAGTAGTCATTCCATATTGAAAACATTTTTTAAGTCGACATGATGCACACATATGACGATTACCCCGTTTTATTTCACAATAGCCATCAAAATTACATGTAAATGTTTTCTAAATCATACGGGTAATTTTTATTTAAAAATTAAAAAGAGATAATCAAAACTAACTTGTTCAATATTAGCATTTCGTTTGAAAAACATTTTACATGAATGACATGAAATAGTTCCAAAGTTTGCATATTGAGCAGGAGCGCTACATATTCGACATTTTGATAAATTTTGTTGTTTTGTTAATGGAAGATTTAACATTGTATTTGTAGTTAACATTTTTATTTGTATTCTAGAAATATGATATGATATTGAATTGAATACGTTTAGATAATTATGTGTTAGATAGGAAAAAAACACAACTTGTTTATATAGAAAAAAGAAAATGTTATTGACGAGACGCACTGTTCTTCTTAGGTTCAATATAGAATGAAAAAAATGTTTGTTTCATCCCATATTTCTTTCTTACACAAAAGACAAAATTAGTGTCTTTTTTACTTTCTTTATTTACTTCTCCGCCGTTTCTCTTAAGGTTTACATTTTATATATCGGAAATGTCTCTTCACTATTAATAGACAACGTTCCACATGAGACAGTCATAGAAAATATAATTAAAATATTGTACGCAACTATAAAATTTAATCTTCAAAGTTGATAGTATGCATCTAGGCAATATATTTATGAATAACATTTATGGAATTAGAAAATTACAACAAATTTATATAGTCATATAAACAATATTTATATTTAGAGAAAAAAAAGCTTTGTTATTTCTAATTTTATATTCAAATTCATTTATCAGTTTTCAATAAATAATTATTCATATATCGAATAGCAAACAAATACAAATCAATTCCTATGTGTAAAATTTAACTTTACAATAAACAAAAAAAGTATTTATCGGTTTTTACTATATTTATTTTCTGTTATTTCATCATTATCAAGTCAATTCAAGAGGGAAATGGTGAGACATTAACAGTGTGTACTTCAAAAAAGTTTTAAAATAGATGAAGTTTCGCTCTGTCTCTATTAATGGAAGCCCATTTTATATTGCAAATTTTTCCAAGGAACTCAATCCATCAAATGAATGATTCTTAGATAAACAAATTCCGATTCTCTATTTTATATTAAATGAAACTGCACCTAAGAATTTTATCTATCTTCTATATACATAAACACAAGTCACGTTGCTTTTTTTATTTTAAATAATGAATGGTGGCGAGTAATTTTATAGAATACAAACGTTCATTTGCAGAAAAAAAATAAACACATGAAAATTAACATCCAATTGTATGTTCTCTTCCTCTCCTTCGTTTGTCGTATGTATAGATAAATAATTAGAAAGACACTAGTTGAGTAAAATGATAATGATCTGCATTGTTGTAATTTTAATATAAGTTTTTCTACTTTTGTAATTGTCGAAAAAGTAATATCACTAAACTAGAAGCGAGGAGAAGAGTAATGTTGATAAAAAAAAGAGAGATTGCTGAATATAAGACTGCTAGGAGAACTATAATTAGAAATTCTTTAAGACAAAAGTTCTCAGTTAGATGTCAAATATTTATTTATAGTTTTGTCATGTGTTTTTGTAAACTTATAGAACGTTTTGCATGCATACTTGTGATAAATGTAGATCGATAAATGAAGTTAATTAAAAATTAATAATCAGCTTTTTCAAAAGATTTTCTTTTTTGCTAATTATTTTCAAGAAAATAAGTCTATCATCTAAGGATTAAGCACCGTATAATATCTATTAAATTAGAATGAAAACCCACAAATCGGATTGTTAAAACATGTGAGAGATAGATCGGCTTTTGGACTTTCCAAAGAATCACATGACATATATGTATATATATATGTGACAAAAATAAAAATCTCATCATCATTGATCTAGAAGCTTGTTTCATCAGACTGAGAAATTCTAAACATCACACACATTTTCTTATCACCATAGAATAAACAAATGACAGCTCTATCTTCATTATTATTTCTTTTACAAGCAAATATTTATCAATATGCAGCGCCAATCATATTTGGTTTCGGTATCATTGGGAATATATTCATTATAATTATGTTTGTACGTCGTCGTCAGAATTCATGTGCTATATATTTACTCATGGCAGCAGTTGTGAATACTATCAATACTACATTTAACTTCACAACAACAATCTATACTCTCAATCATAGTGATCCAGGAAATAGTATTCTTGTTTTTTGTAAGCTACGCTATTATTTTATACATGTTTGGGGTCAACTAGCTAGATATTTTGCAATATTCGCATGTATCGATCGTTACGCAGTGGCAACTACCAATACTCGTCTCCGTTGGATTGCTCGACCATCTGTAGCATGGAAAATGATAATAGCTATGATCATCATATGGCATATTCTTGCTAGTCATTTACTAATCTTTGTAACAATCAACAATGGACGTTGTGGTCAATTTGGACTCTACTATATTGTGTTTGAAATTTATTATTTGATTTTTGTATGTGTGATTCCACCAGTATCAATGATGATTTTTGGATTCTTGGCTTACCGTAAGTTACGACACTTGCATGGACGAATCATGCCTGTGAGTATTAATACACATAGTAAACCGAGTAAAAATAAAATTCATCGACGAGATCGGGATCTTCTCATTATGGTTCTTGGTGAAGTTGTTTTTTATGTGATGACAATGTCTGGTTATCCATTTATTGTTTTAGAGACTGCAGTCACTAATTATATGGGTATTACAAAGAGTATTGACCATATTGCAATTGAAACTTTCTTTACTATGATAGCAATTTTACTTCTTTATTTAAATTATAGTGCTCCTTTTTACATATATATAGTTGCGTCAAAAACATTTCGTAAAGATTTCAAAGCACTTTTAATTTGATAGTGGCATTGATTAATCAAACCAAACAACAAAACTGAACGTCAAAGAACAGTACCCACATAAACCGTATCTTAAAAACAAAGCAATCCTCTTGAGGATGACGATGTGTATGTTCTATTCATATCCACACTCGATTTTTTGTCAATTATATGTTTAATATAAATAGTTGTTTTAGTCCTTTATACGCTTAACCATACTAATCCTCAAATATAATCATCCGCTTTTTGTAAATTAAAATTTTATGTCTCTCATTTTTTTTTTTAAATAAATCTTACATGTTGTGATATTTGCTTCGATTGATTGATTCATTGTATGTGTAACATAGCCAGTGACTACAATATTTAGCTTATAAAAATGAATTGCTGCAATTTATTAATATACTGATTAAGTGTTGGAATAAGTCTTGAGAGTGTAAGACTGAAAAAACATACATACATCCTAAAAATGCATTATCTGGGTGCGAATGTAGGCAAAAACAGATACGAAGGTGTTATTCTTCTCTGTTTTTATATGATCCATGTCTGCGCCGAAATAAAAATATGTTATATGAGGAGAACATATAAAAAACCGAATGATTTTTATCATAACACGTTGCTTTATAGATTATTTTGTTCTTTCTCCTTCAAATAAGTAAATATTCGTTTTATTGATGATATGCATAGCATTATATCTCAATCCCTTTATTCGTTCGTTCTCTACAAGGATATCAATAAGAGCAAATAATAGACTTGATTTGGTTTTGATAAGAAAAGAATAATCCATTTCTTTACCTCTTCGATGTAAATCGTCATTACGCATGGCTTTATCACAATATTAGCGCAAAACCACACATTTATGCAGTTTCATTCGATTTTGATGTTTAAAAAGAAATATCACATTGATTTGAGTTGAATATTTACATTTTCATCGATAATACTTGTCTATTTGTAGATTTTAACACAAAGAAATGACTTCAAAATCAGTCGATGCAGTGGAGATAAAACAAACGAAAGATCTGGACGTATGTGTTTCTCGACGTTGGGCATTCATCAAAACAGGTTTTCTAGTGATCACATGGATTATTCTGGTTTGTTTTCTTCAAATAAGTCTTTCTCTTTGGCAGTGTTATCGATTAATATTAGGGAGTTCATGCGGAAATAGTTGGACCAACTATGAAGATTCTTGCTCAACAAACAGGCACAACTTTCAGTGGAATTAGTTCTATCTTAGCTGCTCGAAGTGCTGGATACATGTTTGGAAGTATACTGGGAGCAGTCAAACAAGGCTTTATTAAACGATATTCGGATGGTTTACTTTCATTCGCATTTTTAATTGCATCTATTGGTAAGTTAGATTTGATCTTATTTTAATGAATAAAAAATCAATGATTTTAGTTATCTTTATTACACCGTCGATTCGATCGTTGTTACTTCTATCGATTGTGTTTTTCATTCAAGGAATCTCACAAGGATTTACCGATCTAGGTAGATTTCGTTTAGGAGATGAAAAAAAGTATATAGACGATTATTTTAGGCGGTACAAATCTTATTCTAACAATGTGGCATGATCATTCATCTACTGCAATGAATACAGTTCATTTAGGGTTTGGTTTCGGTGCTGTCTTTGTCAATCTTCTTGTGGCTCCTTTTCTTGAAAAGAACGAGATCATTGTATCCAATGTGACATCGACTTCAATATTAGAAAATCCATTTTCATCGAAGATCAGTATTCCTTACACGATCACAGCAAGTCTTTGTTTTTTGATAGCCATTGGTCATTCGCTATTTGCAATTCGTGAACATCGAATTCAGCGAAGAACTCTTCAAATGGATCAATCAGCATATACTACTGTGACTAATGTTCCACTTGTTGACACTCAAGTTAGTTATTCTCAGTATTCACCACGATCTTGTGGTAATGGTTATTTTTATTACGGTCTCACTATGTCAATTCTTTGGATTGTTTACATGTTTTTTGTTACTGCTAATGATTTAACTTTTGGCAAATTCTTTTTCTCATATCTTGGATCATCGAAGTTTGAACTTTCAACAAAAAGTGCGTCGTTAGGAATGATTATTTATTGGCTCTCATATTCGGTTTGCTAAATCTTTGATTATTAATCGAACAGATAAAATAAAAAAAAGTTTGTTTTAGATTGGTCGTTTGATCTGTGCAATCGTGGCTTTGTTTGTATCTGTTGATATAGTATTAAGTGTGATTTGGATGGCTGGATTGATATTGGCAATAGCATGGATTGTTTTTGTATGGATTATAGGATTATCAAGTACGAGTCTATTTATTCTCGGTTCGTTCACTGGGTTGATCTTCTCGCCCATTTTTCCATTATCATTTGGTTTTATTAATCAACGATTAGTTATCAATCCATTACTTCTTGGTTTGATCTTGTGTGGTGCATCACTCGGTGGAGTTATTTTTCAAAAAATAGGTGGTAAGTAGAATAATTCGATAATCGAATATATGTATTGAATGATATTATTTAGGTATTGTGATGGACATAAATCCGCAACATTTTCCAACACTACTGATGATTTGTGTTCTTCTATCGATCGTACTCTATTCTAGTGCATCACTTCTGTCTTTCTGTCATCGTCGACAAGTTGCGAAGAAATCTCAACATGCGATCTCGAAAAATGTTCCCATAGTTTCTCATTTGAATGAAGAAGAAGAGGAAATGACAATGTTTTTTGTTGACACTAAACGAGAAAAACAATGAAAATCCTTTTTATGCTATCTAAATAATAATAACAATATTGTTTAAATTTATGCAACTGCTTGTCTTCAAAGTACTTATCTGGACTAATATTATTGTCGCTTGTTCTAATTCAACGACAATGACTAAAATTAATATTCTGTTGTTTATTAACTGTTTTTAATTTGTTCGATTTTATTTAGTCTCCTATAGTATATACTGATACTGAATTACAAGGTATGGGAGAAGCATAGATGTAATAATAACACCCACACTCACTCTGCTTCGAATTTTTGCTATTATTTTTTGCAAAATGTCAATCTTTGAGGAGTAATGCAAATTTTGAATAATCTTGAAGTCATACCATGATGAAATGCTGATAGAAATCGATTATATTATTTTCGAAACGAGATATTACCTCTCCGACGAGTCCATAATCCTCCAACAAATTCTTCATCACGTTCTTACTCCACTTCTTGATTAGTGAATTCAGTGTTCATTCAATCAAAACCATCATTCAAAGAAGTAAGTCAGTGCTATCTTTTATATCGTTTTTTTCAAAAGACATGTCAACTATTTCACAATTTTGGTCACTTGTATACACAAAATAATAGGACAAAGAAGAGAACGATAAATAATCGACAGAAAATTATGTAGACGTCGGTAAATGTACTTTTTTCTAGAAGTAAAGTGTTCATCAAAATGAACATCTGGTAAGGTTTTCTCAAAAAAAGCTGATTCCTGCTGAAAATGTTAAATGCAATATATATTTCTAACAATAAATATTCTATTCTTTCTCAATTTATTTTCTGCAACATTTGACGTCATTCCCTGACTTTCCCTTTTTTTACTGTCGTAAAAAATAATGACAAATATTTTATTCAGAACTAACTTTGAAAAAACGGAAATAAGATTAATGTTTTTATTGATATAGGATATTTTTTGCTGTTCCAAATGCTACAAAATATTCTAAACTAATTATTTAAGAGAAGATTTGTTTTTATTTTGCTCATACAAAATAATTTTTATTCAACTCACCAGAAGTAAAGAATATATATTATTTTGAAGTTAGATTTAATCATCCCTAATAATAACAAATCAAAACTTGTTTTTTTTATTTTGATTTAAATTGACGAGTTAATAGAATATTAAATCTCATAAATATTCAAGCTCACATAAGACGACAACTATGAATATCAACAACACAGTTGGACCTGATGGAGTAATGTATCAGATAGAAAGAAAATAATCTTATTTTATTTTTTAAATATTTTAGTTGGCAATGGTTAACGCTAATAGAACGCTATTAACAAGATTGTATGTATATATTGTGAATAAAAATAAATCATCAAAAAATATGTATTATTCTAGCTATGATCATTTTCGCAAGGGAAAATTAGTCTTGATATTATTTCTCATTATTTGTATTGTCATAGCAGCAGCTGTTCTAACAGCTACTGCTATATTGAGGAAAACTGAAAGAGAAGAAACATCAGCAACGGAGATAGCAACATCAACAACAAGCGGTATGATTTTGTTAAAACTAGTGGATTCTAGAATTTTGCCAACTTCACTGTGAATTAGATGTAGACTGAAAATCTTTTCTTAGTTACATAGATGAGTGTAAGCCATCATATACCTATACTAATTACATCAATGTGAGCTCTAACATATCCTGTATTAATATTGTTTTGTGGGCCAACCAAGCTAGTTTGTTTCTTACTTGAATTAATTCATAAACGAGAAAATAGCTTTTCTTTATTCAATCTAAGGTATTTTATTTAAATAATCACATAGAATAATTTAATCTTCGATGATCGACAATCATACATCTATAGAATAGTATCGAATTCATAGTTTATATATCTACACTTACATCTACATTCTTGTAATTTATATGTAATAATGTCGAAACATTGTGTTCAACAAAACAAAACATGTTTTATTTTTAACAAAATGATTTTTAGATCGAAAGAAAAGAAAACAAAATTGAAATGCTTTTTTTAATATTTTATAGAACAATTGACTTCTTCTGTTATCATTAATAAAAATACGAAATGGAAACAGAATGCAATTACTGTTGCTGGAGGACATGGATTTGGAAGTAAATTAAATCAGTTAGATCACGTTAGTGGTATTCATATTGATGATGATGATTATAGTATTTATATTGCTGACAAAACCAACCATCGTGTTGTTAGATGGGAATTTCGTGCAAATAATGGTACACTTGTTGCAGGTGGAAATGGACCGGGAGACGGAATGAATCAATTAAATCAACCAACAGATGTAATTCTTGATGAAGCGAAGAAACATCTCATCATTTGTGACTTTGCCAATGATCGAGTGGTACAATGGCCCCGTCAAAATAGTCAAGATCAACAAATATTGATACATCGTATTGTTTGCTTCGGTTTAGCAATGGATAATAATGGAGATCTTTATGTTTCTGACTGGCGAACGCATGAAGTCAGACGTTTTCAACAAGGGTATACAGAAGGTATCGTTGTAGCAGGTGGAAAGGGAAAAGGAAAGCAATTAAATCAACTGAATGATCCTCACTATATCTTTGTCGATGAAGATCATTCAGTTTATGTTGCAGATACCCTCAATAATCGTGTGATGAAATGGAAGAAAAATGCGAACGAAGGTATTCTTATTGCTTCAGGACAAGTTTCTAATGAAAATCCTGATACATTGTTGAAACCCATAGGCGTGATTGCTGATCATAAGGGTAATATTTATGTGTCGACGATCGGAATTTATCAAATAATGCGTTGGTCACCAGGTGCAACAGAAGGCGCTCCTGTCGTTGGTGAAAACAAATGTGGAGGAGGATCTACAGAGCTCGCCCTCCCATATGATTTATCATTTGATCGACAGGGTAATCTTTACGTTGTAGATACACACAACTATCGAATACAAAAATTTGATATTGATCGTGACTGAAACAATTTTTTTGATGATAAATTGACTTTTAATAAATAATTCTTTTTTGTCACTTATAAAGTCTTTTTCATTAACATCAAATAAAGTTCATTAAAAGTATAAATAATTCAATTTATCATTCATATCTTGTGGACACAGCCGTTTCATCTTGAGGGTGTGGGTGTGGGGTGGGTGTATGAATTTTATACCTATTAGAGACTAACACCCACACCCATCCTCAAGATATGTAATAGGCATCTTTGTAAAAAGTCATCCTTGATCAAGTATTGACCTGTCTCAATACTCGGAAGTGCTATTCTCAAAACAGAAGACAATTGCTCTATTCTGGAAATACTATTTGTGACTAGTGAATTTTTGTTCTGTTCCGAGAATACCTCTTCCAGATTCTGAGTAATATTATTCTGTTTTCGGAATCAATTTCCTGATCGCTGCCAATTAAATGAGTACTGATCGCAATTAGTATTGAAGGTGTCTGATTATCTGTTTTTAAAATTTCGAAAGGGTTCGACGAAGAACTATGCACCCTCGCATAGACACATCATAGTGTTCGGTAGAATGTAGATGCCGGGATCTTGGTATCGCAAAACGACAATTTGGAGCTAGTGTGTCGTGGGGCTCACTTCTCTTGAGTTGTACAGCATATAAGTAAACTATGATAACTTTAATTTTTCGTGAACCCGTCACTCATAAAGGATATTTCTATTTTTCTATTTGTATAGAATATTTATGAAATTATATACAAGCAGTAAATAATTTGAGAAAACTATCTTGAGAGTGGGTGAAAGTATGATTGTTGATGAAGACAAGATTAAATAACATCCATAATCTATGGCAATTCGATAACATCTCAAAAGACCATCTAATAAATTTGTTATTATTGTCCGAAAAATGTTAAAATTTGAGGAGTAATGCAAACTTCTCTCTTTCGCCATGCCATTTCAAATGATCTTGAAGTCATACAATGATAAAATGCCGATCGCAATCGATTGTATTATTTCCAGAATGAAACCACACTTCTCTGACAGGTCCATAATTCCCCAACAATTTCTTCATCACATTCTTATTCTACTTCATAATTAGTAAATTCTCTGTTAGAACTTTCAGATTCAGTGTTCATTCGACCGAAAGTGTCATTCAGAGAAGTAATAGAGAGATAATGATATGAAAGAAAAAACTAGAAGTTTTATCCGCATATTTCACTTATACTGTCTATCGACATGCAACATAACAAAAAAGTAGCTTTAGTCAACACTTTGTTGATTGCAAAAATGATTCATTATGTAGATATGCAAAGACGAGGCGATAAATAATCAACACAAAATTATGTAGACGTCATTAAATGTACTTTTTTCTAGAAGTAAAGTGTTCATGAAAATGAACATCTGGAAAAGTTTTCCAAAAAAAACTGAATCTTGCTGATAACGTTAAATATAAAATATTTGCAACAATAAATATTCTATTCTTTCTCAATGTATCTGACGTAGCATTTGACGACATTCCCTGACTTTCTCTGTTTTTATTTTTCTAAAAATATCATGATAAATATTTTATTTTAAACTGATTATTTAAGATAAAACTTGTTTTTATTTAATTCATGTAAAATAGCTTCTATTTAACCGAGAAGAAATAGAGAAGCATACATCATTTTGAACATATTTTTTATCATCGCACGTAAGAATAAATCAAAACTTTATTTTAATTTAGATCGATTAATAAATGAAACATACCAAATCTCATAAATACAAAAAAAGATATTGAATGAGAGATAATTTATGTCTTTCATAATTATATCAATATTGATCAATCATCTTTGAAGAAAAGGTATTTTTTTTTCTTGATTTTAGATTGACAAAATACTCAAGTTTAGAAAGAAGAATAACTCTGAAAATGAATAACAGAATTGGACCTGATGAAGTAATTTATTAAATAAAAAGAAAACAGTCTTATTTTATTTTTGAATATTTTAGTCGACAGTAACCAACTCTGAAACAACACCATTAAGAAGATTGTATGTATATATTATGAATTATAATAGATCATCAAAAAAATATATTATTCTAGCTATGATCATCTTCGAAAGAGAAAATTAATTTGGATAATATGTCTCATTATTTTGATTGTTGTGATCATTGCTGTTGTAACAACTACTGTTTTATTGAAGAAAACTAAAATAGAAAAAACATCAGCAATAGAGATAACAACACCAATATCAACACCAGCAACGACGAAAAAGATCACAACTACATCGTCATCATCATCATCATCATCATCATCAACAACAACAGCAGCAATAACAACAAGTGGTATGATTTTGTTAAAACTAGCTCGTTTCTTATTTGGAATAATTCATAAAAGAGAAACTATATTTAAAAGTAGTTTTTCTTCATTCAATCTTAGATATTTTATTCGAATAGTGACATAAAATAGTTCTACAGAATAATACCGAAAGATTCATTAAAAGTTGAATGAGAAAGTAGTATCGAATTCCTAGTTCATTCAATCTACATTCACATCTACACAATCGTAATTTATATGTAGTGATATCGAAACAATGTGTTTAACAAAGCAAAATATGTTCTATTTTTAAGAAATAATTTTTGGATGGAAAGAAAAGAAAATTCAAATGCTTTTTTAAATATTTTATAGAACAATTAATTCCTTTTGTTATGATTGATAACAATACAAAATGGAAACAAAATGCAGTTACTGTTGCTGGAGGATCTCAACCAGGAGGTGGATCAGATCAGTTGAAATATCCTTCTGGTATTTATGTTGATAATGATGATGATAGTATTTATATTACTGACTCTGGCAACGATCGTATTGTTCGATGGAAATTTGATTCAAACAATGGTGAAGTTGTTGCGGGTGGAAATGGACGTGGAGACGAAATGAATCAATTATATCAACCAACAGATGTAATTCTCGATAAAGAGAAGAAACATCTCATCATTTGTGACGGTAGCAACTACCGAGTGATGAAATGGTCTCGTCAAAATAATCAGAATCCACAAATATTAATGGATGATACTTTTTGCTGGGGTTTAGCAATGGATAATAATGGAGATCTTTATGTTTCTGACAATGGAATGCATCGAGTCATACGTTGGCAAAAAGAAAATAAAGAAATTACAACTGTAGCTGGTGGAAATGGAGTAGGAAATCAATTAAACCAATTCCATTTTATTAAGTATATGTTCGTCGATAAAGATCATTCAGTTTATGTAGCAGATAGTATGAATAATCGTGTAATGAAATGGATGAAAGATGCAAACGAAGGTATTCTTATTGCTCCAGGACAAGTTTCTAATAACAATCCTAATACATTGTTACAACCCGCAGGTGTGATTGTTGATCATATGGGAAATATTTATACGTCGAAGGCCATAAAGAGTCGAATAGAACGTTGGTCGCCATGTGCAATAGAAGGTGTTCCTATTGTTGGTGAACAAGTTGGAAGCAACTCCATGACGCCCAACCTCCTGAGTGAATTGTCATTTGATCGACATGGTAATCTTTATGTTGCGGATACAGAAAACCATCGAATACAAAAATTTGTCATTGATCTTGACTAAAACAAGTGTTTGTTGAAAAAATAACTTTCGATAAATATTTCTTCCATGTCACTTGTAAAGTATTTTTCATTAACATTGAATAAAGTTCATTAAAAATATGATTAATAATTTATTTTATCATTCATATCTTGTAGACATCGCCATTTCAGATTCCTTTTTTAATGTCTAGAATTGTTTTGTCAATCAACACAACAATGTTTCAATAAGGAGCTTTGAATCCAATTTATATTTCTATGTTGTAAAAACTAGTGAAACTATTGACTTGATCGTTGAAATTTAATATCAGCATCCGCATCATGAAATTCTTATTACATCTTGAGGGTGTATGTGCAATTGAACAGGAAACACCTACACTTGACTGTCATAGATAATATACGATCTATTTCTATATAGTCTTAACTTATACATTAAAGCAATTATGAAATGTGAAGTATAGAATTTATTTCGATGATGAGCCGATATCTTCTCTTTAACTACATTTTTATTCACTTATGCATCAGTATTGTGTACAATATATTGATTATGTTTGAATATTTGATGTACATAAGTATATCTCTCTTATTGAGAAAATAGAAAACAACATAATTATCTTTTGCAGTATTGATAAGAGCTTTGCCTATCAAAAAGAATGAGAAAATATTTAGTAACTCTATACATTTAAAACCTTTCTTATTCGTTTGAGTATGGTTGTAAATAAGAAGACCAGAATTATTTCACTACTGTTAACGTTTCTTTACCGGCCCATAACCACAAAAAATAAATTAAAAATTTTCATTTGTCGAAGTCTTACAGTTTCGCAGGCATCACTACCAAAAGAAAAAGAAAGAAAAGTAATTAAATTCTTCGCCTATACTAACATTGAAACAATCTATGCGTAGGGCGGCACTCTGTCTTTATTTTATTTTGAAAAAGTAAAGTAAAATAAAGTCTTTTAGTTTACTTTACTCGGTAAAGTAAAGTCAGATACTTTATTTACTTAACCGGGTAAATTAAAGTAGTGAACTTCATTTTACCGAGTAAAGTAAAGTTATAAAACAAATAAATATGGCATTTTTATCGATTTTATTATTTTGAAAAGACATAATATATACAGCTCAACAAGGTATATGACTTTCGCTTCAATTAGAAACTATTGTGCTGTGAGTAGAGAAGAGACACTCACTCCCTCAAAATGGTCGTGACAATCTCTAACTATGCCATAATTAAAAAATTCCAATGAACAGATTGTTTCCGACTTACACTTTGATAATATCTTAAAATTTGTCTATAAAACAGCAATTCGTATTATTCTTATGTATACTATTTTTAGAAGATTTATTATTACTAAATGTATTAAAGAAATGATTAGATGTAAAACAAATTATTCAAATAAGCGAATATTAATAATATTCATTATTGTCTGTTGCATTTTATCTTATCAACAACAAAAAAATTATATCAATCGAATAATAAATAATATTCTTATTAAATTTCCAACTTCATTCTTTCATAACAAAACAACAAATGTTAAATTTGAACTTTCTCATGATAATACAACATTAACACAGAACATCAAAGATTTAATCGAATATAAAGAAACAATTTCTCCATTCACAATGAATAATACAACCCATAAATATATCATTGAGGAATTATATTTCACACTTACTACTAATACTAAACGAATAATCAATACGATTCATTATTTAAAATTTTGGGCAACATTTCCTAATATTAACTGTCTTATTATTTTCGAAGAAAACGATTTTATGAATAATAAAAATATTATAGAATATCTTATTCATGAAGGAATTTTATGTAAAATACAAATTTCAAATATAACAAATTATGAAGAAAGATATGTTGAATTATTTCATCTTGCTTGGCAAAATCAAAATAGAAATGTAACAAAATCTATTCAATGGTTTATTGTTAGTGATGATGATACAATATGGTTTATAAATAATCTTTTACATACACTTCAACAATATAATTCATCAATATCCATTTATTTAGGTAATATTTCTGATAGAAAATCACAAATTAAACGTCATGGCGACTATTATGCTTATGGTGGTGGTGGTATTCTATTAAGTCGATCATTAGCATCATTATTATCAAAATATAATCAACAATGTAAAAAATATAGGAATATCTATGGTGGTGATGCAATGATTGGTAAATGTATTACTGAAATATTAAATGTTAGTTTAACAAAAAATAGAAATTTTCAACAAATGGATCATAGTGGAGATATGACGGGTTATTTTGAAAGTGGAATTCATGGTTTAGTATCTTTACATCATATGTTTTCATTATGGAAATTATTTCCCGATGGATATGCTGATAAAATTAATGAGACGATGAGTCTTTTACAACTTGCTTATATGAAATTTGATAGAAATTTCTTAAAACGATATATTCAAATTAATCAAACAACTAATCAAACATTATTATTAACAATAGGTTATTCAGTTAGTTTATTTAATCGAATATTATCTCATGAAGATTTACAGCAAGTTGAAAATACATGGAATGGTAATGAAATGACAATGAGAAAATATCGATCGAAAGAAAAGAATAAAACTACTTGGTATTTTCAACGAATAATAAAGGAAAACTTTAATAATTCAATTCAATATAAAACCATTTATGAAAATAGATATAATCAAATCCAATATATAAATGTCATATTGTGTTAAGAGTATTAGTTAATCACTATACTCTCACACCCACATCCTGTACATTTTATTTTGTAATCAAGCATGTACACCTATATATATATATTTTTTTCTTTCGTTCTGTAACGAACGCAGATGTTTCTTTCTGAATTTTAAGTTGGAAGAAATATTTTGTAGTTTATTTATTTGAAAAAAATAGTCCTTACCTTTAATGCGCAAAAAATATTGTGCGTAATAACAGGAAGAGAACGAAAAAAGAATATTACATATTCATTAATCGAGAAATAATATAGTCGAACGCTTGCATAAAGTGTAGGTATTCAAAAGAAAAAAGGAATGACGAATAATTCAAAATGTTTGTGTTTAATATGTTACAATCGTATATTTTGCAACGAAAGCGATGAAGTGATATCTCCTAGTTTATATGACATTTTTACTACTTGTACATCTAGTGGTCGACAGATTTATCTGCCTCTTACAACTGTGTATATATCTGTTTTATTCCTAAGTATTATTCTTACTATTCAAACAGCTTACTGTCGACGAATTCGTATCACAAATCTTGGTTTCTATCTTATTCTATTGTGTTGGGCTGCTCTATTTTATTCAACTATAGCACTGGTATTCTTTATTATCGATTTGACACAATGCCTTCAAATTACGAATTTTCATCGACAATTTCAAACTATCATCAAACTTGCATCATTGTACCAATGTTTATGGCTTATGAGTTTTATCGCATGTGAACGAATGTTTATTCAATGTTTCAATATAAGCTTATATGCCTCGAGAAAACGGTCAATCATAGTCTCTACATTATCTTTTGCTTGTATAATATTTACGTGCGTTATACCTCGTACATTATTTTATATCTATCACATTCAACTATGCTATCAGATCTACCGAATCTTTAGTTGGATTCATCCTCTGATGGCATCGTTACTTCAGGCCATTGCTAGCATTATTGTCTTAGTCAATATAGCGAAAAGAAAAGTATATATAACAAATCGACCTGACAAATGTCGCGTCTGGCGTGAGCAATTATCGAAACATCGTGATTTTTTTGTACCTATCATATTTTTATTATTTTTCGGATTGCCATGGTACCTCGCTGACCAAATGAATAATCAATGCGGACAAACAGATTCTTATTACGCGTATCGTATCGTTATTATACTCAAATATTTTAGTCTAATACCATATACATGCATCTTTGTCGTGTTCATCTATCCAAACAATGTTTACATGTCTGAATTTCGAAACTCGTCTTGGTGCGCTAAATATTTTAGATCAATCCGTAAAATGACTAAACATCGTAAACAACATCGAGATTCATCGGTATTCTTTATTAGTACTCATGAAATCTTGTCGCAGCAACAAAGTGATCAGCAATAAATCACTCGAACATGTTTTCGATGAAATAAGAGTCTTAAAAACGAGATAATGATCACACTTTGTGAGCTTTCAATTGAGATTCTTGAACATAGGAGAGACTGCACCAGCAGAAGTTTGTATTCTTTGAATCGAAGAAAAAATGAGTAACAACACAGTAGAGTTCTTTTCAAAAAAGAACTGAACAATCCCTCCACAATTATATAACCGAAAAGAAGAAGAGAGTATAATGAAAAATAAAAAAAAGCGTGAATAGATATAGAATTAAGGAATAAATAATTAAAGAAGAAAAACTATTGACTACTCGTGTGATAATTATAAGTTCGTTCTAAGAGTCATAAAAGTGTTCAATCATCGTCATTAACGTTTGTTGAGTTTGATATTGATAGCATTTGGCTGTATAAGAAATGCTTCATTTAACTGAAAACCCTCTTGCAAATGTTCGCCAGGTAATACTGTATAGTGACGAAGTATGTGAGCTAAAGTCATTTTAATTTCCATTAGAGCAAATCGCATTCCAATACATGAGCGTGGTCCGACGCCAAATGCTAAGAGAGCCAGTGGATGTCGTTCAGTAGAATGTCGTTCAGGAATAAACTGATTTGGATCCTCGGGACCCCACAAATCACTATTGTAATGAATAGTAAATATATCTGGTTGAATGATACTTCCTTGAAATATGTAAAAAAATCAACTTGAGTTTTTTTAATAAACAATATCCGATAATATATTTACCTTTTTCAATGGTGTGACCACATACAGTTGTTGTTTGTTCGCACACTCTTGTAATGGCTGCTACGGAAGGTGGATACATACGATGAACTTCTCGTAGAAATAACTCCATATATTCCATTTTTGTCACTGTATCATAATCGAGCTCTTTTTCATGTTGATCATCAACTTCTGCTTGAAGTTTCTTTTGAATATTGGGCTGTGTAGCCAATACGTAAGTGCAATATCCAAGCATCGTCGATGTTGTATCAAAGCCGGCAACCATAAAGAGAAATACATTGCCTTTGATTTCATCGTTGCTCAATTTCTTATCGTCAGTATTGTCCTAGAATGAACATAAAGCATATAATTTTCCTTTTCTTACATTAGCTTTAAACACCAACCTCGTGCCGTGTAGCAGCTGCATCGAGCATTGTCTGAAGCAGATCTACTCGTTTTGTTGTTGAAGTATCTGTTGTTCGAACATCGATTACTTCTTGAACTTTTGATATAAGCCAAAGACGAGGTATTTTATCGACTAAATCAGGAAAGATTGTCGGTGCTATTTTGTGAAGACAATGAAATAGAGCTATTTGGCTATGAGCAAATTGAGCAAGAAGAGATGTTGACCATGGCATCAAATAGCTTAATTTACTCAATGGCATACGTTCAATATCTTGTTTGAAAATAACAGCTGCTTTGGTCATTAAATCATTGTCAACATCATTCTGCATGTCCGTATCAATCCCGAATGCACAATGACCTAGATATAAGTAAAACGATATTGAAAAGTAAAAAACAACAACATTTGAAGTATACTCACAGATAACATCCATAGTCAATCGTTGATATAACTCATAGATATTGAATTCTTTATTTTCATTATTCATTTTGGATAATTTCTTCATCAATGATTCAATACATTGATCAATAAGCGGTGCCATAAGCTTTAGTTTTGCTGCTGAAAATGCTGGATTAATAGCATGTCGCTGTTGACGTCATCTTGATGGACCAACACTAATCAGGTGGACCGATTTGGATAATTGATAGAGAAATGAGACTCGATGCGAGCTAAACAATGAAAATTGATGAACAAATACTTGTTGCAAAAAATCAACATCGGAAACAATATATAATGGACGAGTGCCTTCAAAAAGACCATAGATCGAACCAAATTTGCGTGTCCATTCTTGCAGCTGACGTGAATAAAATTTTGTAGACCAAATAGTACCAAAATGACCAAAGAAAAATGTAGGTGATGGACCTGGAATGCTTCGAACACGAAAATACGAGTAACGAGATTTTAAAGTCAAGAAATATACGGTGATAAGACTAACAAAGCACGTGAAAAGAATCAATGTGATAATCATATTGTTTTATGTGAAATGATAAGAAAATAAATACGCCCGTTAAACACCCTTCTTTTATTCTGTTCTTATCGATGTGTGTTTGCCTATTCTGTACGTATACACCGTAGAGAAGCTATCACACACATGGCCTATTCTCTTTCTTATTCGAAAAAAAGTGGACTGAACTTTAAAATGAGAGAAAAATGGAAGACGACAGCAATTATATTGATCATAAGAAGACATAAGAATGAAATCAGATCAAATAACGTAACTTTGATATGAGAAAAAGAAGATAGGCGAATGACAATGTATTAGTGTTACGAATACAGCGCAGAAATTTAACTACATCAATATCTGCAATGCACTCTGTATTATTTTCATATATGAGATTCTATCGACTTTATCGTAAATTTCTGGTTTAAATAGAATTGAGTTGTAAAATGAAAAAGACAATATCGAATAAACGAGGATCATTATAATGAAGGTGAATATAGATTTGGATATTAAATCCATTCACATCTTCACAAATCGAAACATGTATTGATAAAAAATAATTTTTTCGCATATGATAGATAAAACGAAGAGTACAATAGCCGAAATAAAGAACACAGTGTAATATGAAACAAGTGATTTATGTCTTGTTGTAGAGTGCTTTTGCACCCCACAAAGCTAGGACCCTAAGCACCAGTTTCATGATTCTATCAGTATTGATATGGAGCTCGCTTCCTCGGGTTCGTTGTATAGGAGATGGTGGTATTAAACTATCTATCAATAGTTGATGTAGATCAAGAGATCTATTAAGATGTTGCAACAGTTCATGATCATTATTGTATGTACGACTGTTTGGTAAAATTAATGATGCATCATGAATTAATTGCTGACGAAGTTGACTGATAAGTTTCTCAAGTTCTTTCCGTTGACCTTTGCTCACATGACGAGGTTTATTTTCGATTGAATCTTTGTAATCACGAATAATGGCATCGAGACGAGCATGCAATGTCAGATAAGTGTTAGATGGAACTGTTATTGGTGTAGGAGCCAGTCTTCTGCTCGTTGGAGAAGACATTGAAACACCAGGAGAAGTACTACCTATGAATATTAAAGCAAACTTGAAAAGTTCAAAGCTTGGTTATGAGAAATAATAATGATTAATTCATTCATTTTTGATTATTTTAGATTTTCTGACAAGTATAACTTACGAGGATTGATGCTTAATTGGTCTTCGGTATGCTTTATTTCACGAATTAATAATTTAAATGATTCATCAAACTCTTCCGGTGAAGAAAAATCAATACGATAGTTGGCACCGTGGATGATACCTAGCCAACCTTCGAGTTCGAATGGCTCTTCCATGAAACAAGGAATTATCTTGATTCTTTTTTCCAAAGCGTATTGAGCCTCTATGTAGAAAACATATATTTAAACACAATCGCATTAGATAGAAGAAGAATATTGCATAGCTTTACTACTTACCTGACTTACAATAACGACTTTCACAATATGCATGAGTGATGCACAAAAGAACAATATAAGAATTTTCAACTGCTTCAGCCATGCCATCGATTATATTACTGCGCATATCGGTCAGATCAAACCATACCACATATCCTGCTGCCTATGTATGAATTAAACACTTAGATTATGTAAGAATTCAAATGTCGATTTACTCTAAGACGATCACAGATCTTTTGGCAAGTGTCCAATGATGACCTATTATAGCTTATCATAATATGTTTGTTTTTTTGTTTTTTTGTCTGTTCACTATTATCTGTAGTTGCAGCGGTAGCTGACATATTAGCAGACGCTTGAACCTGTGGCTGGTCTTCAACAGAATACGTAAAGGTTGTTCTTAGTATATACATTTTCTCACATACCTGTTGACTGTGAAAGACATGGTCTAACATTACCGCTGCCTGTGTCGATTAGAGCTTCTTCTCTATTGTTGTTCGTATTCTCCAGTCCTTGACCATTGATAGCGACCCTGAGAAGCTGTGTGAGATCCTCTTCCACCTTATTGATATCATCACGAATTGGGTCTTGGAAAACAGGAAGAAAAATGTGTACGCTATTGTACAATCTTGAAATCTCACTGTTTTCTTCTTGAATTAGCACAGATTCTGTATTCTCATTTGCTTGTACATTTTCATTAGATTCGTTGGTCCATGCAAGAGCTCGATCAATATCCCAATAATCGTCGGTATTTTCTACAAGAGTTTTATCACCGAATATCACAGAAAGCATGATATACAGACTGACTTACTGGGAATCGAAGCGGGTATCTGATTCTTATCGCATGTTTCGTCGAACATTTCCTATTAAAATCGATGATTCTTTCACACAAGTAATAGACATCCTTACTTGAAGTTTAGAGCTACTGGATGGATCTGAATTTTGTGTTATTGTAGTTTCTTCATTGTTTGATGATGCCGTTGCCATGTTTCACTGCCGTGATCAGTTAACGAATGCGTGCTGTTGTTTACGATAGTAGAATAAAAAGAATCGAAACTTTATCAACTCTTCTTGTCACCTATATGCGTATTTTTTCATTCTTTTGTTGACGGAAAAAAAACACCTTCGACATCATGGCCGTTGTTGCTGTTGTTGAGAACCGAAAAAAATGAGGTGTATGCCTTTTTCTCTTTACGACTTTTTTCTTTTCTTTACCGCAATATTTACGTCATCCGATAACATATACGCCATTTATTTTAATTGAGAATATGGGTATGGATGTCAGTAAAATTTATATACAATATTTACGTTCATCCTCATTCACATCCTTATTGAATTACTCGGAACGTACTAAAAAAACCTCGATCAATCTCTTGAAAAATATTCGTAAAGAATTTTAAATAAAAATTTATTAGCAATATGAATAGTAATCATCTTGAAAATATACATGAGAATGTTATATTAGTATTTTATATCCAAACTTAGCAAAGTAATTCTAGATGACAAGGTATGAGATGAAGAGCAACAGATTAACTACAGCTTCACTCTTAAAATAACATTTACTTGTCGTAAAGTATTTTTTCCTTGATCACTGAATCGATTTCGTACTAGATTCAATACATTTAATGTTTGATTGGTTTGAAGCAAAGAAACGATATCGTCAATACTTTTATCTGATATTCGATTCTGTCGAATATCGATACATTCTAATACTTGGTTTTGTTTTAAGGCCATACATAAAGCTTTCATCCCTATATCACTAATTCTATTGTTATCAAGTGATAATTTTTTTAAGGTAGTATTTAGTTGAATCATTAAGGCTAATTCTTCGGCACCCATGTCTGTCACACCAGTTCTACCAATTTTCAAAGTTGTCAAGATTCGATTATGTTGAAGGGCTTGAGCGATTAATGTTATACCGATATCAGATAATGGATTACCGTTTAATATTAAAATGGTGAGTGCTGTATTCGTTCGAAGCATTTCACTGATTGCCTGAGCACCAATATCTGTTATTTGGTTGTCTGTTAAGTTTAGATCTTCTATGGTCATATTAGACGCAAGTGAATTCATGAAAAGTTTGACACTTCTATTTCCTAATGAATTACCACATAAATGAAGAGCTTTTACTGATGTATTAGCTGCTAATGCTTCGAATAAATACTTAACACCATCTTCTTTAATTAAGTTCTCTCCAATTATTTGAAGAAAATTCCACATTCGATTCGTTCTCAATTCATCTGAGATTAATATGATATCGCCATTCGATATAGTATCTACATAAAATGTTGCTGATTCACATAATCGCATTTTACGAATGAGTATATCTAATTTTTCGTTTTCATATATTGGTGCTGAATCATCATCGATATCTTCATCATCAATAGCTGCCATTGATTGATAATCGTTGTTTTAAATTTCGATCAATTTATGTAAATCACTTTGGGCAAGAGTTTGCAAGACTTTTGTTCGACGATTATGCACAGTAATTTTCTTTTTGTTGCTGACAATAATTTGCTATGCTTTTCATTCAATGCTTATCAGTCATCATTGCAGTCTCCTTTTATCGCTATTCTGTGTCAATGTAATGATTCATATCGTTACACGTCATACTGCATATGACTAAGACATTGCACAACTCATTAATTTCTTCATTTTTATTTTCTTCCCTATTTGTTAGCGTCAATAGATGGCATTTTATTATGCCATACAATCGTCTTGAAGGGGAACACTGTAAGAGGATGAGTAATAATATGCTTCACCCTCATCCATAATAGTTTATTATTCTTTGATTCTTTTTATTCGAAAAAAATGACGTAATCTTAGAAAAAGCAGTCACAATTTTTCAAGTGAAAGAAGTTGATAAATGCGATCAATTGACCCGCATTCTTATCAACGACGAATAATAGGTTTTCGAAATATATTCGAATACATTTGACATATATGTTGTTTCGTAGCAAAACTAAGGGAATCAAACATGTAAAAAACTTGAACTTCTTCAATAGAATCTGTAATAGACTTAAGACGTTTATCTTCTTCAAGTAATAATTTTAATCGATTTGCCAATTGTATCTTAGTAGCAGGAGTTCCTTGACATAGATTCAATACTTTAACATTCGGTGTTAACAAAAGCCATATGATGAGTGTCTTCGCATCTAATAAATCGAGATTACATGAATTTAAATCAAGAGAATGGATCATTGGTAGCATGGGATCTTCAGATCTTGTATTGAGTAACTACAAAATAATAATATCAAGAACAAAGAGAAAATGAAATGAAAAACTAACGTGTTCAATAAAAAGATCGGGCGAGACAAATCCCCAATGTGGAATGGAAAGCTCTTGTTTTGGTGCTTGAAATACATGACCAATAATGCGGACTAAGTCAAGAGTGATTAGCTGACGGTTGCTGTTAGTAAATCTAATGCACTTTTGTTTTTTAAAATGAATATCAGGTGAATCGAGTTGACCTTTATTCACTAGCCAATCTTTTGGATCGATCGGAAACCATGTATAATCATCTAGATAACAAGGCATAGAGACGACCATAGTCTCACATTGATTACCATAGAAAATAAGCACCGTTGGCTGATGAGAATCTAACCACCAGTCACTCTGAAATTGATGCAATACATCAATCTTTTCCGTTTCTTCGTGCCAGTGATTGAAAATAAATGAAAATTTCTGAAGATATCGACATGGTTCAAGTATTGTCTGTAAATGATATCCATCAATTTGATTATCTAACGAAATCTCTAATGCCAAATGTTCGAGAGAAGATCGATAATAACCGATTAATCTACCGACTAAATGAATATTATCTAAACGATGAGCGTTTGCAGTAATATATAACTGTTTCAGTAGAGGTGATTGAGGAATCAGAGTAGAAACAGTATTGATATTCAAGTTATCATCCGTCGAGATGAGTTGTTTGATTTTCAGGTAGATCAAATTAGGAGCACAAGTACAAAGAGAAAATAAAATTTGTTCAGAACAGCTATTAATAGATAAACGTACTATCGCTGAGCAAGTCAATCCATTCAGTATTGTTGCTGTCTAAAACTCATAATTATCGAAGTGATAAATATGTGATTATGTCTTAAAATACTCACCGGAGCATCGGTGTCAAGTTCTTTGCAATAATGACTATTATAAAACCAATTATCATTATTCGAATCAGCGGAAAAAATATTACAGACACAAAATATATCCAAACATGAGCGAATAGCATTTTTAATAGAATCACAATTAACATTGAGATGAACGGTGACTAATTCCGAACAACGAAGTACAATTGAATGAAGATTAAAATAATGGTATGTAGGTAAAAAGACTTGCGGTAATAGTTCTACATCGAAACAGATCTTTCCAATAGCATTATTGATATGTGATTTATATTTGTCAAATCCTATTGTTGAATGATCTTTGGAAATAATAAAATGATGAACTGATTGAGTGACTATTAAATTAAATCGATGATTGAGACCATAGAAAGCGTGAACGTAATCTGATGAGTTCAAATGAACTATGATCATGAATAGAAGTTCATTTGGTAATGATTCCAAACAACTACATATATCAGATATGAGATATTTTTAGAAATATATTTCCTACCTTTGAAAAGATTGATTAACATTTTGCTGTTTATCGACTACTGTGTTCATAATCATATTGAAATGGCTTGTCTATGCCAAAGGAAACGATAAATTTATATTCAATGATGGAGTGGCAGAAAAAATACCTAATTTTATCGTTGATTGAAGTGATTCTTTATGAACTACAGTGGTCTTTTAATAAAATATGAAGAAATAAATGTGCACAATTGTTCGTTGCAACAATTGCTTTAGAGACAGAAAGTGAATACATACAAATGAATTCATCAAGGAGAAAGAGAACAACTATTATGCAGCATAAGCACATGTGCTGTTTATGGAGAAAAAAGAAATTTTATGACGTTAAATTCTTGTGGGTTCAATCAATAATCGTTCTTTTTCGATTAATCATGTCAAAAGTATTTCAAATATCAATATACTCTTTTTTGAAATTTACTTGATTTTATATTATCACTATCGTCTTTCGAATTATCGAAACTGAATATTTTGCTTATTACCTATTAATAATAAGAAATCACATGATTATTACATTTATCTGTGTATATAATATTCAGCGTGTTATTTTGAAGAATAGGAAAAAAAGCGTTGCAATGACTCATTCCGATACATTTTCTAATTGATCATCGATGTACATGTAGACGTTATTTTTCTTTTCTATAGAGATAGATATATCGTGGTTGTTATTTTTTTTTTTTTGAATATAAAATGCAATCATATTATGAATAAAATCAATGGGCGCAGGCAAAAGTGTTGATCTTCAAGTAAGTTTTAATCGATCAAATCGTTTTTATTTTACTGGTGAACAAGTATCAGGCAATATTTCAATTAATAATACATATGAAAAATTAAAATGCAATGAGATTTTTATTGAACTTATTGGTGAACTTGGTGAAACACAAGACAAAGATAAGACAAAGACACATTCAAATGGTGAATCAACTGAACTAAATCACAGACCTGATCATAGCATTAAATTCTTAATTATACGTTTACCTTTAGCTGAATCTGATCACGTAAAAGTAAGAATATATATATATATATATATATAGAATTTTATTGAAAAATAGCGAGCTGTTTTTAGAGTCAAATGGTTCTTTCTCGCGGACATTATACATGGCCATTTGAATTTACTCTTCCAGAATTTTTACCTCCATCAACAGAACCTAATCTAACAGTATATCCTTATATAAGATATTTTATACGAGTTGTTGTTGATAAACCATGGTATAAATTAAGTCAAACTGAAGCATTTGGTTTTACAGTTTGTCCTCATGTAGATCTTTCTCATATGAATAGTGCACAACAAACACTTCATTTTAATAAACAAAATCGAAGACAATTACAACTTGAAGGTTATCTTTTAAGTAGTGGAATTATTCCTGGTCAGTCATTTTCACTTGAAATTAAATTTCAAAATCCTGAACGTATTAAAATTAAACGAATTGAAATTGCATTTATTCAACATCGAAGCACTGTTATGAATAATCATAAAGAAGTTATTTTTGTTGCTGATTTACCTGGTTTTCATGAATTTGATGGTGCTAGTTTACAAGAAACTTTTGAATTCCCTTTACCTCGTGGTTATATAGCCCCTACATATTTTTTTGAAACATTTTGGCATCATCAACCATATCCTTTTGTTATCAAATATGAATTAATATTAACAATAAAATATCATGGTTTTTTTACTAATTTTGAAGTAAGTGTTCCAGTTATTGTTGGTACAGAATCAAATTATGAAAATCAAATACAAGAAGAATATGATGATCAAAATACAAATCAGACGGTCGATGAATTAGAACCACCACCACCAAGTTATGAATCAGTCGTTAATACTGAATAGTTCTATAACTATAAAATATATTATTTATTTTATTTAAAACAAAAAAAAAAGATAAAAAGACATATATAAACGATGTGAATTTATTTTTTATTAATCGATTTGCATTTATCTCTAATAGGTAGAAAATAATTAAGATATTCTTTCTATCATATTCACGAATTTTATTAATGTGAAATAAATTATTTTTCGTAAAAAAAACCCAATTTTTATATTGATGATATGCAACAATGATTTCTTATTTATTGATTATGTATATTACGTATTACATTTTTAATAACGTCGATCGTGTATCTATACTGACTCATGACAAATATCAAACGTGCTTGTTCTTATAGTACATAAATAAAAGAAAAAACTTTCCAAATTTTTATTTTCTAATTATATAACATAAATATATATTCGTAATTGCATTTATTATTCACCGATTTCATTTGTTATTAAAAGATAAATTCTTATTGGATCATAGAGTGAAAGTGTCGATCAGTTGCATACTGTTATATTAATAGAAGGAATTGGTATAGGTGGTGAGAATTAAATTGCTCAAATAGGAAAACAACTTTCTATCAGCACTAATAGAATTCATTTAATTTAGATAAAAATAAAAAATAATCACTAAATTTAATATGTAAGCGGTTTCTTTTTAATTTCATATTAATAACATGTTAAGATTCTATTATTTGATAATAATCTTGACTAAATAAGTAGAAATCAAATAGTTTATTTCAACAATTATTTGTATTCAAGGCACATATTGATACGATGATCAAATTTTTTTAAGTGAAGAAATCATACCATTTAAAATGAGATATTATACCGTAATAATTTAATATATCTCTCTTAAAAGTAAGAGATGAGCGTATTTGAAATGAATAGAACACTTAAACCCCCACATTCAAAACTTTTTTTTACCAGATAAATCTGTATTAAATAAGCACCAGTCATCCACTTAACGAAAAGTATCCATGTTTTAAAGGTTTTTATACATACCAATAATAAATATATTTTTCATAAGTTACATTACAAAGAATACGTGCATAAATATATGACTCGATTAGCGATACTGATTTACATGGCCAATATGTCTCTTGATCTTCCATTATAGATAATATGATATTCGCATCACTTGATATTTTCATTTTGTCGAAGGCTATATTTTTTTTATATTGACGATTAAGTGCTTGGAAAAAATTCATATTTGAATCTCATTTGGCAGTTTGTGAACCAGTATACGCATCACTTCAATATCTTGTGTGGGTGTGGGTGTGGGTGAGGGTGGGTGGGTGTGACTGTGAGCCTTCTATTTCATCCACATCCTAAGAAGAATATTTTTTACAATAGGAAGATTGTATCGCCTTCTATTTCAATAATTTATATAGTATATAACAGGCATAATTATGTTTATTCCAAATCTAGTATTTTTAATAAAAACTCATGAATACCATGAAAACTTTAAGATTTTCTTAATCGAAATTGTAAAATACTTTTTATACAAATAAAACTAATGTATGACTTTAAAAGTTTTGCAAATATACATGAATGTTGATACAAAAGATTTGAAGACCGAGTCGATATTTTCACTAATTTTCACTACATAGAAATATAAATCGTATTTTTATTGAAACATTTTGTTGTATCGATTGATAAAAGAATTATAGGCATGAAGAAAATCTGATATGGCTGTGTTTACAAAATGAATGATAAACTAAATTATTTATACTTTTAATGAACTTTATTGATTGTTAATGAAAAATACTTTACAAGTGACAAAAAAGAATTATTTATTAAAAGTCATTTTATAATTAAAAAACTCGTTTTAGTCACGATCAACATCAAATTTTTGTATTCGATGGTTTTTGTGATCGACAACATAAAGATTACCCTGTCGATCAAATGATAAATCTTTAGGATCCTGGAGCTGCGTGGATTCGATCCCAGATTCTTTTTCACCAACGACAGGGACACCTTCTTTTGCACCTGGCGACCAACGAGTTATTTGATTATTTTCGATCGTCAACACATAAACATTACCCATATGATCAACAATCACACCTGTGGGGTTCACCATCGTATTATGATTTTCATTAGAAATCTGTCCTGGAGCAATAAGAATACCTTCGTTCGCATTTTTCTCCCATTTCATTACACGATTATTGAAAGTATCTGCTACATAAACTGAATGATCTTCATCGACAAAGATACGATTAGGTTGATTGAGTTGATTTAATTGGTTTCCTTGTCCATTTCCACCTGCTACAAGAATACCTTTTGAATCTGCTTGTTGCCAACGTCTGACTTCACGCTTTGCTGAGTTAGACACATAAAGATGTCCATTATCATCGATTGCTAAACCTCGGCACGAAATATCAGATATCCATATTTGTTGATCTTGATTATTTTGAAGAGACCATTTCATCACTCGTTGGTTACCACGATCACAAATGATGAGATATTTTTTTTCTTTATCAAGAATTACATCTGTTGGGATATTTAACTGATTCATTCCATCTCCATCTTCATTTCCACCTGCAACAACTACACCATCGTTTGAATCAAATTCCCATTTAACAATACGATGGTTGCCAGTATCAGCAATATAAATACAATGATTATCATCATCAACATAAATACCATAAGGATTCGTCAACTGATTTGATGCACTTCCTCCTTCAGATCCTCCAGCAACAGTATCTGCATTCTGTTTCCATTTAATATTGTTATCTATTAAAGAAGAAATTAATTAGTTTATAAAATATTTTATAAAAGCATTTCAATTTTGTTTTCTTTTCTTTCGATCTAAAAATTATTCCTTAAAAATAAAGTATAATATGTGACTATTGATCATCGAAGATTAAACTATTTTATGTGATTATTCAAATAAAATATCTAAGACTGAATAAAGAAAAGCTACTTTCTCATTTATGAATTAATTAAAAAAAACTAAGTAGTCTGGGTGACAGAACGTCTGCCAATAAGACTATCGCCAGTTGTCACGAAACAATATTAATATAGGATATATGATAGCTTTCACTTATTAATGTAGCCAAGAAAAGTTTTTTAGTCTACATTGAATTCAAAGTCAAATTGGCAAAATTCTGGACCTCACTAGCTTCAAAAGAAATTATACCGCTAGTTGCTGTTGTTGCTGATGATGATGATGTTGATGATAGTTCTGTTGTGACCTTTTTTGTTGTTGTTGCTGTTGTTGATGATATTGATGACGTTGTTGATGGTGATGTTGGTGTTGTTATCTCTATTGCTGATGTTTTTTCTCTTTTAGTTTTGTTTGATGAAATAGTCGTTGTTACAACAACTATAATCGCAACAATTAAAATAATGAGACATATTATCCAAATTAATTTTCGCTTTCGAAAATGTTCAAATCTAGAACAATACATATTTTTTGATGATTTATTTTTATTCACAATATATACATACAATCTTCTTAGTCGTGTTGTACGAGAGTTACTTACTGTCGACTAAAATATTCAAAAAATGAAAAAAAAATTACTTTTTTTACTTAATAAATTACTTCATCAGGTCCAACACTGTTGTTGATATTCATAGTTGTTGTTTTATGTGATCTTGAATACTTTTACAATCTAAAATCGATAAAAAACTCTTTTGTCTTCTCAGATTGTTGATGAACATTGACATAATGATAGAAAACATTAATTAACTCATTGAATATTTTTTTAATATTTATGAGATTTAATATTCTATTAATTCATCAATTTAAATCAAAATAAAAAACAAGTTTTGATTCATTATTATTCGAGACGATTAAATGTAACTTCAAAATGATATATATTCGTTACTTCTCATGAATTCAATAGAAATAATTCTGCATGAGTAAAATAAAAACATCCTGTATCAATAGTGATATTAATCTTATTTCCTTTTTTTCAAAGTTAATTTTCAATAAAATATTGGCAGATGCGAGAGAGTTATTTGGTATTAATATAAAATCTATGTCGACCAAAAAACAGGCGTAAATTGTTTGAAATAATGTTTATCATGATTTTTTACGACAGTAAAAAAAGAGAAAGTCAGGGAATGACGTCAAATGCTACATCAAATACATTGAGAAAGAATAGAATATTTATTGTTAGAAATATATTTTGTATGTAATATATTCAACAGGATTCAGTTTTTTTTGGAAAACTTTTCCAGATATTTATTTTGAAGAACAATTTACTTCTGGAAAAAATACATTTAATAACGCCTACATTAATTTTCTATTGATTATTTATTGCTCTCGTCTTTGCATTTTTACAATCGACGAAGTAATAACTAAAACTACTTTTTTCTTCTATATTCCTGTGTTTTTCCGTATACAAATAACTGAAATAGTTGACATATTGCTTGAAAAATGATAAAGAAGACAATGTTAGCTTTATGCTATGAAATGTACTATTTGGATGACGGTTTTGATCGAATGAATATTGAATTTGAAAGTTCCGATGAGGAATTCACTAATAATGATGTAGAATCAGAATTGAACGAAGAATTCTTAGAGAGAGCATGAACTCGTCAAAATAATCTGTGTCTAGAAATAATATAATCAATCGTATTGATTAATATTGGCATTTTTCGAAACAATGATAAGAAAAATTCGAAGTAGGTTAGGTTATTTAGAAAGAAACTACGAGGCAGGCTTTGCTTCAAAGAATATTTTTCTGGAAAAACACACGAGTAGGATGTAAAGATACACAAATGAGCGTGTACCAATATAACATATCCGGAATGATAAGATCTATACTGTTGAGCAAGATCTCATAAAAGATCTTGAACAGTGTTGATGAATTTATTTAAAAGCATCATGGAGTATCATCTTACTGCAATAGCTAGCAAGTTTTTTACTAGTATTTCTCCTGGGAAACGTTTGTTGGAGTATGAGGCGTATCTTATTGAGATTCACAGAATTAATCGTGTCGGTTTTGGAAGCAACATATTTCAAAATAAACCATAGATTCATACACAAGGCTGTCGCAATCAATAACTGTAATGGACACTATAAAACCAATAATATACTTGCTTTAAGTGGTTAATTGTTTTTTTTTCGACGACAATAGCAAATAGCTATTTGATATACAAGGAAAACTATACACTACATATGAGGTGATCCTTTCATAATTGTTCAAAAGTCTTGTATAGTGTTAACATCTTGATGCACTATTTGAATCCCTTAAATCTGGTCCTAGAAAGCAATCAACAAAACATTCTCCTGATTCTAATTAAATATAGATTATTCTTTAAAAAAATATTCGCTTTATTATAAAAGTACATTTCGATGATGTGAGCGGTAGAAATAGAGAAAATATAGTGATTACAAACAAACAATAATCAACTGGTGTTTCCATCATTAAAATTAGCATTCAATAGTAACCGTTTCAAGTTTCGATACGTTTATATATTGTGATAAATAATGATCTTTACTTGGTAATGTTAAAAGTTTAACTGATTTAACATTATTAAAATAAGGTAATAGTATCGGATTCGATTCAACTTTAGTGATATATATTTTAAGACAAGTAATACAATGAAATGTCGATAGATTGATTGAAGGTAGAGTAGTATCCCATGCTATTGATGTATTATTAAGAATAACAATACTTTTTTTCGGACAAGGTATAGTATAGATTTGTAAGGAACGATTAGAAAATTGATCACCTACAATATACCATTTTTTCTCATTTAACCAGAATGGAGTACGAAATCGATTGATAATATCATGTAGAATAGGATTAGAAGAAAGATAATCTAGAAAAATATATAAGCGAAGCGAAGTTAAACGAGGTAGCGATGTTTGTATTAATTTTTCCCATGCTTGACCATCATAAAATTGAATATCATGTGTAAATTCTTGTGTTGCTAATGATAATATTTGTAATTGTGGAAAATGAGTTAATAATGCTGCAATTTCTACAAATAATATATGATACCCAATTTGAATAATAAATGATCGTAGATGCTGTCCATGATCTCTAATCAATGGAGAATTAGATATGAAAGGATTTCCAATCGCACGAGCAACTTCATCATCGATATCAAGTGTAATTTGAAGATATTCAATTTTGTTTAATTTCTCAAATAAAAGAGTTAATCCAACAATATCTCGTGGAGAATATTCGAGCGATAAATGCGTAACAGTCGATAATATTGATTCCATTCGATGCATAAGCATATGTTCATTGAAAAATGGAACATGTGGATAATATGAAGTTTGTTCAATTGATAATGAAAGATATTTAAATGCTGGTAATGAAACATTTATAGTTTCTAGTGGTAAATCATAACGAAATTTTGTTATCGAATTCGTAATATTTAATGAAACAAGACGCGTAAGTTTTGGAAGTATAGTTTTTAGAAATGTATTCAATACTTGTGGATCGATGTCTATAAGTTTTAGATGATTAAGTTGATTATGTGGAATTAAATCAAGATGTCGATTGAGAAATATTTCAATTGGACCGAGAGTATGTTTGTTTGATATTGTTAAAGAAAAGATATTGGTAGTAAATGGAAAAATATCATCGAAGAGATAATTAAAATCAGCTTTTCGACAATGTGTTGTATTGATATGAAGATGAATATGATTTATAAGAGAATTGAAACGAGAGTTAAGTCCACGAAATGCAAATATGTGATGAAAACCATCGAGATAATCAAAAATTGTGTAGAGTATTTCATTTGCTAAATGTTCCAATTTCAAAACAGACATTATATTATTGTCTGATAAACGATAACTATAAAATGAGACTCCTAGTATTTAGTAAGTAGAAAAGGAAAAAAAAATATACTCACTTGAGAATAACGCACGTGGAAAGAATCAGTCGAGTCTATTAGCTATACGGCGTAGTTTATTTTCTTTTGCGTTCTTTACGCAGAGCGTAAATGAATATTCAACAGCATATTTTAAAATAACTGCAATGTATACGAGAAACTTTAATATAAAAAAAAAATCCATATGCAGTAAAAGATATTTTACTGCCAATAGAAGTCCTTCATAAATAACAACAACACATGACGTTATTAGGCTACAATGAAATAAAACTCACATTTTAAAGATTAATCAATAATTCTATACAACCATTTTCTCTTTTTTAATAATTTATTTGAGTGAATATGAATATATATCTTTAGTATTCATCATTTACTGGCAAAGTGAATGCAATTCATCTAGATACTTTTCTGATCATATATATGTTATTTTTCTTGTCAGTCACAGTGGATCTAAAGTAATCAAATGAATTTGATCGAGATAGCGAAAAGGAATTCGATACTTTTGCTTTATCTCTCAATCCTAGTTATAAGACAAAAATCACATCATTTTATTGATACATGTAAGGGCAAAAAGTGTGGATTTCAGTGTTATTGATGGTGGGTAGGAAGTTAGACAATTCACAACAAATTATTTATTGAGACCATTAAGAAAATCAGATAAGAAATATTTAATTGATTGAATATCAAAAGATCGGATGAATACTCATCAAAATGTCAATCTCAGCATTTTATATAATCCACAAATAATTCAAATCAATCTATATCAACTAAATGTACTGATTGTTTTACATGAAAACCACTCGCAGCGATTGAAAATTTTGTATATTAGTATAAAAGTTTTAAATAGAAATGATTGCTTCGCTTTCTATATGTCTCCAGCATGTAACGTTTTATTGAGAACATAATATTTTGATAAAGAAGCAATCATATGAGCTCAAAAGCTTCCAATTGACTTCAAGCAATTATCCTTGTTAGAGTTTAAGTTTTGACTGCGGTTGCAATAGACGGTATAAATCATAACAAGTTTTAGTTAGAATATTATATTTTATTATATAATAGAAAAAAATATGAATCAGTAAGAGATGATATAAGAAACAGAGTTCACTGTGACGGATATTGAGAATATTTATCTATTGTACACGTTTGTCCAAATTCTTAATCTTCTTCGTTGTCTATAATTATAATTAAAATGAATTCATATAATAAATGATATACTCTTACTTTCTGTTTTTCCATGTTGAATTTCTTGATATTCATCAATTAAATCTCTTAAATTTGATTCAGCTTCTGTAAATTCCTGTATATAAATCATATTACTAACAGGAAAATCATAAAGATCGAAACTTACCATTTCATCCATACCTGAACGACAAAAACCAAATATATAAAGTTTTCGACGAAATATTGTCGAAAATTTTTCTAAAAAATACTTCAATAGATTTTGAATAGATGTATGATTACCTAATAAAATATATTTATTTTCATTTTAATCTATTAGAAAATATATTTTACCAATCAATGTTGATGATATTTCCAAATCTTTCAATGGAATTTTACATAAAGTAGTTTTTATATTCTTCACTTTAGTTTGTAAATTCAACATATGTTCATATATTTCTTTTATAGTCGTATTACGACCACGAAAGATTGCTGTCGCGCTTAGATATCGACCTTGTTGTAAATCACAAGGAATCAACATGTTTTTGTTATCAAATAATTCTTCAATCAATTGATATAATGGTATTGAATTATTTTGTATACAAGTTTGAGAAATTATTGGAGCATAACTGGACATTAAGAAATGTAAACGTGGAAATGGAATCATATGATTATTTAGTTTTCGCATATCGCCATTGATCTGATCTAGAAAGAATTGAAGATTTTCAGTTTTTCACTCGTCTACAGATATCTTTTGGGTATATACATTTAAAATATATTTTTGAGCTTTTTATGAATAGAAGTAAATGCGAACATACCTGGAAAACGAAAACATGTTGTTACACCAGACATAGCAGTTGATATCAATTGATTTAAATCATTGTAAGTCGGTGATGTTTGTGTACGAGAAAATGTTTTATGTAATGTTTCATTATCGAAAAAGTAGGTAGCATCAACATTTTCAATTAAATGTTGTATAGAAAGTACAATATTGTATGGTTCAATGAGATGTTCACATGTTTCAGATGATGCTAAAGAACTAAATGTCATTATAGCACCTAAAGAAACAATTTTATATTATATTTAAAAAAAACTGATGTAAACATACGATCAGGATATTCTTCTCGAAGTTTATCAATAAGTAATGATCCAAAACCTGATCCAGTGCCACCAAGAAGAGAATGACTCAATTGAAAACCTTGAAGACAATCACATAATTCACTTTCTTTACGAATTGTATTTAGAACTTGATCAATTACTTCGGTATCATCGTTATAAAAACCAGAACTCCAACTGCTACCACTTCCAATTTTACCTACACATACAAAATCTTTGTATTCATTTAATAAAAATAATATCATACCACAAATTATATTATCTGAGCAGAAAAATTTGTTGAATGAATTATTATGTAATGTATTAATAACATCAGGCTCAAGATCAACTAGAATAGCACGAGGACAATATTTTCCTTCTGAAATTGAATGATGTTAAATGAAATTTTATTTCTGTATTCACTTACTTGGTATTTCATTGAAATAAACATTAATACCTTCAAAACTTTCATCTAATTGACCATAATAAATACCTGTGGAATCAATACAATGTTCATCAGTTATAGTTTTCCAAAACTTAATCAATTATAGATAAAATTCCATAGATAGATTTTAAATATAAGTTTCATACTTTAGAACCAATTCGATTACCACATCCACCGAGTTGAATATGAATTATTTCACGCATTTTTCTTCAATTTAAAAACTATAAAAGAATTGCAAATACAGAACAAAATTTTAGTTCATTTTACATCGAAGAGAACTGAAAAGAGAATATATTGGTTGACAAACTGACTAATGAAGGCACAATTGATTATAGATGGCTTCAATGACATATTTACATATGAATGAAAAGTTTCGAGCGGTATTAAACTTCGAGAATAATCTAAAAACTAAAGATAAGATTCTTTTTCGTTATTCTCGTATAGGATATCTTTAGATGGGTGTTCGACAAAGTCTTCCAAGAAAACTGAATGCTATTCATTATAGTGGATTATTTCTAAATAATTTTATTATATTTCTACTAAAGTTTAATACAAAAAATATTTCAGATATTTCGTTGAATTTTTAAGATGAATGTTTTCCAGGTGACCATCCATTTTTTGTTAAATGTTTTTCACCTGCTTTTATAGCACCCGGTTCAATACTTGTACCCATAGAATCATTCCAACGATTGAGATAACCAAATAAACTAATTACACCTAGAATTTCAACAATTTCACCATCATCCCAATGTTGACGTAGATTTTCAGTAACTGGAATATTAACAGCATTAGGAATAGAAGAAGCTGCTAGAGCAAAATCAAGAGCTGCTCGTTCAGCATCATTAAAAGATGGATGTGTAGAATATTGACATATATTTGCAAGTTGTTCATCTTCAGCTCCATAACGTTCAGCTGCTAATATTGTATGTGCTTGACAATATTGACAACCTGCTTTTGTACTTGAAACATAACCAATAAGTCGTTTTAATGCACTTGTTACACGTCCTCGATTAGCCATAACAGCTTTATTTAATTGAATAAATGCAGTAGCAATAGCTGGTCTATGTTGCATAGTAAGTACACTATTTGGACAAAAACCTAATGTTTCATTAAAAAATTTAGCTAATTCTGCTACATCTTTATTCGTATCCGGTGATAATGGTGAAACTAATGGTAATGACATGAATAAAACTAATTCACACCTTGTTATTTACTATTGATCTAAAAAATATTCAAAATCATTGTATTATGTCTAACATCAATGTATAAAATAAAAATATCCTTTATATATTTGCTCTTATCATAACGAACATTATCGATAAGCATGTAAATGATACGAATATAATAATCGAAGGATTATTCGTTCTTTTATTTGATTAATCATGCGTAAATAATACAGAATAAACGAAAAGAGATAAAAAAAACGTGGACGCTACAAGTATCGATTATTACTTATTTATCATTGACATCAAAAGGTTATTTTTCCAGTCATCGAATACTTCTTTATTCAAATATAAAAAATAAATATATACGATAAAATTTATCTTCATTTGAAATAATATATTAGAATTATAACAAAAACTACGAATGACTAATAGTTTTTAACTCGTTTATGTTAGAGGAAAAAAAATTATTTAAATTAAAAGTATTTTTTTTTCTAATGAATTTAAAAAAAAAATATATGCCCTTACAGAAAAAAAAAATTTTATTTTATAT
>CAJNOI010000398.1:0-14309 GCA_905250115.1 Adineta steineri | reverse complement strand
ATTTTATATTTTAGTAACAGCACAAGAAATTTATCGTGCATTATTAAATAATAAACATAAACCACGACGAATACTTTGTTTTTTTCGAGAATTAATTGATATTGATGAACTTGATTCAAAATTTCATGACAAGGAAGATAAAATTGAATCAAAACAATTACTTCATGATATTAAAAATTTACTTCAACAATCAGTTGATTCATCAGAAATTTATACATATAAAGTAAATAAAAAATTTATTTTTATATAAATCTATTTTTTTTCAAATAGTTACAATGGAAAAATGAAAATGATCGAAAAAACTATTTATCGAAATTTTTCGATGATTTTTATCAAGCAGTTAAATTACAAATTGATTTTCATATGAAAATATATGAAAATAAACAAGAAAATTTATTATATAATCAGATTATAGAACATGCTATTCAATGTAATTCATTAGTACAACGATTCTTTCCTCGGCCGGAAGTTTTTCAACAAGTAAACTATATTTATCAATAATCATTATCAATATATTATATATAGATTAAAACATATATTACATCATCAACAAATTATCCTTGTGTTTTACTTGGATATTCAGGTACTGGAAAATCATCAATTATGGCAAAACTTGTTAATGAAGTAAGAAAAATCGCGTAGATATATAGGCAAAATTGAAATATGCATATCTCAGGGATGAAGAGTCCTTTCATCCATTTTGAGGGTGTGGGTGTGGGTTTGTGTGGATGTGACTGTGAGTGTGGGTGTCGATAAAAAATGAAGCGACACCCACACCCACACCCACCCATATCTACCCACACCCGCCATGTTAAACATTCCGGAATAAATTTAAAATTTTTAGATTCCAAGTTGGTATTCACAAACGAATAATGTATCTGTTATTGTACGTTTTTTGGGTGCAACTCCATCATCGAGTGATATTCGTCGACCGTTGATATCTATTATTGAACAAATTTGTATGATTTATCATTTAAATATTCCAACAAATTTTGATAATGTTAAAGAAATTTTTGAGAATATTTTATTACGTATACCAAAAGATGAAAATCTTATTCTTCTTCTTGATTCAATTGATCAACTTCAAACTGTTGATTTAATTAATTTATCAAAATGGTTGCCAGAAAAATTTCCATCATCATCATCGAATGTTAAATGTATATTTTCAACAATTTCTGATATTGAAGTTGGAATGGAAAGAAAAAAAATTGATATTTATAAACAATTACAAACTATTTATAAAGATGGTTTGCAAGAAATAGAAATAAAATCGTTTGATGAAAATATTGCCGAAGAAGTATTATATTCTTGGCTTAAACAAGATCGACGTTGTTTAACAACTATACAACATGAATGGCTTAAACCAAAATTTACTCGACGACATCAAATTGATCCACTTTTTCTTTCACTTCTATATGATCAAACATTAACATGGCATTCATATGATGAAATTCCTGATAAAACATTTTTATCTATAGAATATACAGGTGATGCAATTGAATATTTATATGATCAATTAGGTATGAAACATGGTCCAATTTTATTTCGACGTTCAATGCATTATCTTCAATTATCTGGCGGTTTAAGTGAAGTCGAAATTGAAGATATTCTTTCATTAGATGATGAAATTTTACAATCAGTTTTTATTCATTATTTACCACCATTAGAATTATTTCGATTACCATCAAATTTATGGATTCGTATTCGAAATGATATGCATAAATATTTAGTAGAAAAAGATATTGACAATGTTCCTTGTGTTTATTTGTAAGTTAAGAAGAAAAAAAGAAGTTCTTTTTTCTAAAATCTAAGATTTTCTCGTATAATACTTGATGAGCATAACTAACTTAGAATGACCCATATTATTCTAGGACACGATTTTTCTCTTTCCCGTAAAGAAAAGACTGCTTGGGTGCCCGCACTTCACTGATGGGTTTCAATAAACTTTTACCGAAGGGTAATCGAGGTCGAAAAACACGAATCCGATGTTAGTTTTTAAAATCATTTTATAGACGAAGAGCAGTCTTTAGTTTTATTAGAAATGGTCAAGTTAAGTGAGCTCCAAATTTGAAGTTTTTCGACAAATTGTAGCTTGTAACTGTGTGCTTCTTTTGCTTGAGCATCACCAGTCGACTCAGCACAGTACAAAGTATCTATCAGAGCAATCAAAAACAGACGGTTACAGTTTTCAGACAGAGCTTTTCCCAATAAATTAAACATCCGTAAACCCCAAATTTGGCGCACACTTAACTTGACCATTAGAAATACCGCGTTACTTGTATTCAAAATTTTGTTGACGAGAACGTTCTGGTTAGAATAGAAAATATATGACACATATGATGGATTTTTTTGTGTTATAACTGATATTGAATTTGTTTTAGTTATCATCGAGCTTTTCAACAGCATGAGCCATGGAAAGGTGAACAAGGAATGAAGTATCGTAGAGACAAAGCCATATTAGAAAAAATCCGTCTTGAATATTTTGCTAATCAATATAAAACAACATTTGATATGAGTTATTCATCAAAATTAATGACAAAATACGAATTTTCAGAACCAATAATTCCAGTTAATCGTTGTTTAACTCAACAACAATCTTTCGAAGATAAATCGAAGAAACAATATAATCTTCGACGTTTTCATCAATTATATATTAATATAGCTCGTTATGATTATGTTCATCATGTAACTTTATTTAATCTAGATTTTCTCTCAGTATTACTTCTTTGCGGGGAATACAAAATAACTGATTTCTTATATGAATTCACAATGATGAATTATGATGGAATTGGTGAATCGAAATTTCTTTTAAAACAATTTGAAATATCATTAAATATATTAAATCAATATCCAAATAATCTTTCATTTGAATTAGTTTATCGTTTATTTCCATTTCGAAATCATTTATATGAATTATTATATAAATTACTTGAACAATGTTTAATCGATTGTCCACTTTTATTAATTACAGATGATGAACGACCACAATATTTAATGAAATGTTCATTATCAAATATAATCTATTCGAAAATTTCACCATTTTCTTTATTTATCATAACTGATGATAGTAAATTTTATCGATTGAATAATTATTATAGAACAACAGTGAATCAATTTGATATTGTATACAAAAGAAAAGTAAGACAAGAAAAATTAATATCGGGTTTACATGATAATGGATATATATGTTGTCTTACATCGAATTATGAAATGATATCAATGAATACTTCAACAAAAGAATTAATTATGCAAATTCCATGTAATCATTTAATTGCATTTATTAAAAAAGAAATAATTTTTATTATTTCATCATCGAATCATAGTTTACAAATATGGAATTGTGCACAGAATAGTTTATTATCAGAATATGATTGTAATAATGATATTATTGAAGATTATATTTATAAAAAATCAATTTTAAAAGTAAATTTAAAATTAAGTCAAACTATATGTTATTTTTCAATTGATAATAATTGTCAAATTCAATTAATTCGAACTATTAATAAACATATGAATAATTATCAACATCGTATTCTTCTTGATATATATGTCGAATTTTATTATTCATTAAATAGTTCAAAGGCTTCATTAGTTATCTATGATGATAATAATCCAATTGAAATTTATAATGAAATTGATTTTCTTTCTCTACCAAAATCTGTTATTTATCTTTCAAATAGTAATTCAATTGCATGGTTAACAGATACATCTGTAATGATATTTAATCCATTATATAAAGAGAAGATTTTTCAACCATTTTCTCTCATTCCATCGGCTGATACAATTCAATATGATTTAATTCATGATAATTATAGTTCTGTGGCTTTCAGTGGTGGCTTAGGAAATCTTCTAGGTTAGTTTTATTTTATCTAAATATAAATCTTAGCTTTGGTTTTCATTGAAATGAATTGATTTAGTTAAACCAAATAGAATGAATGAAAAAATCTAAAGACATCATTTCATAACGCATTACGACTATGTTAGACAACTCTTGGTAATAATATATTACCAGGAGGGCTTACTGTCTCTTCGCCAACTATAATAAGACAAGATCAGTGTAAAATGCATGGGACAGAATAATCTAATATTATCAGAATAAGTATATTATAGTCTAAACTCCTCAATTTAGTTACCAGAAGAATGTGCTCAATTGCCTAGAATTTCTTCGGAGGGTAGAACTCAGTAAAGTATGAAAAACTTAAAGAATAAATATCCCCTTGGATTTTTTCAATATAAATAAGAAAGAAAGACGTTAACTCATATAAAATCTAATACATTTCGATTTCACATCAGAGATGCCTATGGCGGAGCTGCTGCGGTGATGACGGCACTTAATTTCTCTTTACCATCGCAGCGCAGAACGGCAGCGGCTGATTTTAAACTGCATGGTTATCTCTGCTTAGCATTTTTATCTTTAAAATATAGAATCATTTATTTTTTTTCTAGCTTGTATTATTAAAGCAAAAGGTATTGTTGATATTTACGACTGGTATTATAACAAAAAAGAACAAAAACATGTTTCTCATCATTTAACTCATGTTCAACTGGATATCAATATTGATTGTTGTGTTTTCGATGCAGGTATGTCATTTAACATGAAAAAATATTTTTTTTGCTTATCGTATAATAAAGAACATCCCGATGGTATTACATTGTATTGCTCTGATGGAAAATATCTTTATAAATATAATGCTACAATGTTATCTTGTCTTACTGCGTCTAAACATTTGGTTTCATCCGAAACAGTTCTTCAAAAACCAAGTATACATTTAGATCAATTTTTAACATATATAGATAACGATCAGTAAGTGAAAATGATATTTAATATTATTTTAAAATGAATTCATTTTTTTTTTGAAGGAATTTAAAAGTTTTTACATTAAATGATAATTATAAACTTGATTTTCATCTTTCAATTCAATCAATTAAACAATATTATTTTACTAAAAACTCATCACATATTTTAGTTATTAATAGAAAAAATCTTTTATCGATTTATTCATTAGAAACATCGAAATTACTATGGACAACAAACGAATTCGAACATCGAAAACTACAAATTCATTCACTTCAATCATCATTTATTCTCCTATGTCCACAAACAAAACAAATTTTTCAAATCGATACAAAATTATTTCAAATAAAAATTCTTATTCAATTACCTATTGATTGTCTTACAAGTACACTTATTTCAGAAGATCGATTAATTATTTTATCAAAAGATCAAACAAATTTAATAGAATTTAATTTAATTAATCGAACGTTAACAATTCAATCATCGATTCAATTAAATTCAAGTAAAATCATTCAAATGTATTCAGTATATGATCATCTTGTTTTTCATACCTATGACAATCAAATTTATCTCTGGCAAAAAGACAATAAAGGATTAAAACAATTAGAAGAAACTTCTCGTTTAATAACCAAAGATAATCAACTTGTTCTTGTGTGTACAGATAATAAGAGAATCATTTTATATGATTTTAAAGTAAAATCACGCCAAATTGCTCACTTGGATGATGATGCAGGTGAATGTGAAGTACTTTGTTTAAGTAATATTAATAAAAATGATAATGAACAATATCTTTTTATTATTTGTTCTGATCGATTGTTACGAATGTATCGTGTTTCAAATGGTGAACAAGTTGTGAAATTATTTATTAATAAAGATTTATATCCATTCATTGGAATTTTAAATGATCATTTATTACTTAAAGTTGAGAATCGTTTATGTATTATTAAAATTATCGATCGAAAATCATTACCATCAAGGTAAAACTTATTTTTTTAAAGAAAAAAAATTATAATTTTAAATAAATTATTTTAGATCATCTGATGTCAAATGTTCTCTTTTCGAAAAAAAGGATTGGTTACAGTGTCATCATTTTCTTTTTCCTTGATTAAAATTTTTTTTATATTTTTAACGAGTTTTCTAAAGATTTATTTGAAATAAAATTTTCTTTCCTATAGAATCATATCTCATCGGATTAGATAGACTAAAACAGCGATTGAATGAATGTAGATAGTTACCAGCTTTCAAGTTCGAAAATTCTAATTGTTAATTCTTTTAATATATACATTTTCATTAAATTTGTCATTTCACTGCATTTCATTCTTTTCTTTACTAGTGATTCTAAGAGATGAAGTGTATTGGAAGATGTGAGTGGTGTGATGAGAATGATGGTAAAGAAGGAAGTCACTGACACATCCTTTTAAACATAGTTCGATGTAAATATAAATTACGATAAATCAAATCAATAAAAAAGTTTTTTCTGTTATATGTTTGGTATATAAGATCATATGTAAGTTTTATTATTGATTTTTAAGAAACGAAATCGTGCAAATGAGTTAACTTTTTTTATTATTTCATCCCATTTTGAAATGTGCTAATCGACGAAATAAATCAACAATCATTTCAATGTATTCTAATGTATAATTCTTACAAAAATCGAAAATCTCAATTCCATCAATCTTCGATAAGTGTTGGAAGTATCACAAGAAAATGATATAGATCAAAATGTAAATTTGATGAATGGGTGTAAGTGGAGCGAAGGTCAAGAGAGGATACAAAACCTCATCTTCAAATCTATACAATTGCACACACTCATCCTAGTGTTTGCTAATGACTTAATGAAGATAAAAAAGCAAATCTTGAGGATAAATATATTTAATAAAATACTAATATATTGAATGGATCTACTGTTATAGTAAGTCACTGTTCGACTTCGAGTGAAAGAAAGTTGAATTCTTATATTGAAATTTGGCATTTGTATTGCATATATATATTCAATTTGAATCGTTATTCTAAAATAATATCGAATAAATGAAAAGTTTTACTCTGCTTTTTGATTCTTAAAATAATTTCAAAACTAAAGAAATAGAATATTGCATTATCTTCAATTTGGTATAATTAATTTGTTCAACTTCATTTTATATTATTTTTCCGATCAACCTGAAAAGTTTTAGTTTAATGGGAGATTTTTTACTATCTTGAGTATGTGGATGTCATTTGATTAATTCTGATCCATTCATATTGTCAAAGCAAATAAAGTAATTTGTATTTTGTTTGACAAAATCAAGTAAATGTCTGAGGAATAAGGAACAAAATAGGTGTGTCCTTTAACAATACTAAGACGTCCATAGTATTCATTTTTCACTTGTTCATATATATAGTCAGAACACATCCACACCCACCCCTCTTTAAAAACTAATGCATCTGTAGAAATATTACAATTAGTCGATTATAGTGATATAGAGGTATATTCACATGGTGATAATGAATCTAATAAGAAATGGAAGCTTGTTGAAAACGAAGTTTATTGATAATAAATTGTAAGAGTTATGAATACCTTTTAGTGTTGTAGATGGGTGTGTGTGTGGGTAAGAGACATCAAATATACTCACGCCCACCCTCACAGAGTCTATTATCGGAAAATATGTACAAATAGATTTTATGACAATACAGAGAAAAAAATGACTCATACTGAATGAGTAATCGGTAGTTTTTTTTCATTTGTAATCTGAAAGAGTAACAAAAAAAATAAAAAGATGGTTGTCAATGAAACAGTTTTTGAATAATGATATTGTAAAGAATATGAAGAAATAGCAAAAAAAGCAATCTTAAACATTAACAGTTGACGGTCTTTCTTTCATTTTTATCGCATTCTATCAACTCTCTTCTAATAAAACATGGATGATGAAAATGAAGAGAAAAAATGCAGAGGCGAAAAAAAAAGAAAGAAATAGCATTTGTTTGGAGCCAAACGAAGCGAGTACCATGTTCATAGAAGGAATGATGATTAAAACAATGTAGTTAAGTGTATATGTGATGAATGATGTTCATGACAAATGGCAACTTCACTTAAGAAAACAATTATTATAGGATATCAATATTTTTTTAGCTGAAATTTTTATAGTTAGAATACGTATTACTGTATATAGTTTTTCGAGTGAATTCATAAATTATAACTCAAGAAAACATATTAATGATCGAAAGATTGTATTTTCTTATAGAAAACAATGTTATATGCTCTCAATAAAAAACTAGTCTTGTTATTCTATTTCAATATATTTCATTAAAGAAGATAATGGGGTTACATTAATATACAAGAGAAAAGTATTTAATTACAGTGGTTTTTATGTGAAAAATACCATAAATAAGATTATATTGGATGTGATCGACAAAACGAATGAAAGATAATAGAATTTATGTTTATCTCTGTTGTTGGCAACGCCTACGTTTAATCTATGTAAAATGAGCAGAAGCAATTTTTTCTCATCGGACAAATGTGTTTATTGAGCATATAGAAGACGTCATTTGTTGATATCATGACTTTTTTTTCTCACTTTCCTGATATTCGATAAATATGTTAAAAGGACAGTTTAATTAAAAACAGAGTAATTTGAAGCAGAATATAACTATTTATAGTTTTTTCTTTTGTTAATATCTCAATGGTAACGAATTCAATCCTCTTAATAGTTAAAGAAACAACAATAACAGAGTGTAGTTATGGATGTATCCCTTTTGTTAGAAAAAAACTCGTTACAAAATGTATGGCGCTTTTTTCGGGGAATGAGTAATTGTTAAATTAGAGAGAAAGAGTGTTGTAGAAAACAGAAGACAAAAGCGGGGAATAAGAGTTAGTCAAACATGTATGAAGTATTTTAGAAAGTAAAGGAGTACAACATGTTTTGGCTAATATTTATTTTATCGTTATTTCCTGTTTGTAATTCTATTCTTATAGCTAAGATACAGGATTATATAATAGTTGGTAATATGTATAAGAATTTATTCAATGCGACACAAAATCAATGTGTATGTGAAATGATAAAAGTAAATGATTCAATATCTGCTTTAAATTATTTTTCAACAAATCAAACTTGTCAATTATTTCGTTCAAATATTAGTACAATTTATATTAAACTTAATTTAAATTCTACTATTATATTTCTTAATCAATCGTCAATAACAATATTAAATATTCTAGAATATCGTAAGTTTTCATTTCGTAATACTGCAAAAATATCATAGCTAATTATAGATCCAAATTTCAATAATTTGAATGAATTTGATGTTTATACTTATTAAATTCTAAAAAGATTTGTCCCTCTTATCAGTGATTTTTTCCTCTGACTGTGATTTGTAATGCTCGCTAATTATGAGTATCTGTCCTCAGAATAGAGTCATTCACAAAGAATGAACTAGATTAGTGGATCATGAAGTGCTAGATTCTTAGCAAAGCCTTATGCAACTTTCTTGTCTCATATTAATCCCATTTTTTCGAAACAGAACCGAGTACGTCATCATCATCAACTTCAACATCAACAACATCATCATCATCATCAACAACATCATCATCATCATCATCAACATCATCATCATCATCAACTTCAACAACCACAACAACAACAACAACGTCGTCAACAACAATTCGTGAGTGTTGGACTGAATACCGAGTACTTACATCAGTTGTCGAAAAGAGAAATAGTTTCATCAGATTTAAAAATTTAGTGCTTGATGCTTCGAATCATCTCAAACTCGAATAAATAAGGCTAGTTTGTTGAACGGAAAACTTCTCAAGATGAAAAAATGATATTTCTACACAGGCAAGCTAGTATTTGTGTACAACGATGAAGTGGGTGTGTGGGTGTGAGTATTATAGTCATCACACTAGACAAATAATGAAGAATGAAACAAATGCATTGACTGAGCACACATTCGAAAGTGAAACTTACAGACTTTCAATTAATTGATTCTATTTTTTTTAATATTAACTAAGAATTTGTATCAGAGAGCTATAGAATGTAACAAATTATTATTTCAGTTAGACTTGAGGGTATCAAAACTTGTTCAATAAAAGGTTACACGATTCTTTTCATCGACTTAGTGCTAACCGAGGCAACGTTATATAAATCCTATACAATTCAACGATAAGTTTTTTGTCGACACGTCATTGAAGATGCTAAAAATAGTTTTTGTTTTTAATAGCCTGCAACTATTTTCTTAATCAAACTACTTACCCGGTTGGGACTAATCCATGGTCAGTAGCAGTCGTCGATGTGAATAGTGACAATAAACCTGATATTATTGTTGCAAACTCTGCGTCGGGCAAAGTCGGTGTTCTTCTCAACGCCGGCAACGGCATCTTTAGTGCTCAAACTGCTTACGCAGTTGGCAATAGTCCTCACGCAGTAGCAGTCGTCGATGTGAATAACGATAATCAATCCGATATTATCGTTGCAAATTATGGTTCGAACACCGTTAGCGTTCTTCGCAACGCAGGCAATGGCACCTTTAGTGCTCAAACTACTTATCTAGTTGGCTCAAGTCCATACTCAGTAGCAGTCGTCGATGTGAATGGCGACAATAAACCTGATATTATTGTTGCAAACGAGGGTTCGAGCAGCGTAGGTGTTCTTCTCAACGCAGGCAACGGCACCTTTAGTGCTCAAACTATTTACGCAGTTGGCTATTATCCATGGTCAGTAGCAGTCGTCGATGTGAATAGTGACAATAAACCTGATATTATTTTTGCAAACTATGGTTCGAGTAGCGTAGGTGTTCTTCTCAATACAGGCAACGGCACCTTTAGTGCTCAAACTAATTACTCAGTTGGTTCTTATCCATACTCAGTAGCAGTCGTCGACGTGAATCAAGACAATAAACCTGATATTATTGTTACAAACGAAGGTTCGAACAACGTTGGTGTTCTTCTCAATGCAGGCAATGGCACCTTTAATGCTCAAACTACTTATCTAGTTGGCTCAAGTCCATACTCAGTAGCAGTCGTCGATGTGAATGACGACAATAAACCTGATATTATTGTTACAAACGAGGGTTCGAGCAGCGTAGGTGTTCTTCTCAACGCAGGCAACGGCACCTTTAGTGCTCAAACTATTTACGCAGTTGGCAATGGTCCTCAAGCAGTAGCAGTCGTCGACGTGAATCAAGACAATAAACCCGATATTATTGTTGCAAACGAAGTTTCGAGCACTGTTAGTGTTCTCTTGCATTGTTAAAGCTTATCGATGATTGGCCTCTATTTATTCATTAGCATTTGACTACTCTATTAAAACATTACGCTTATAAAACATTTTATAATACGAACTGCTATTAACGTTCGCTCGATATAAAAAATTTCAATAAAACTTTGCGACTATGGATATTAATGACAAATACATTAGTATGCATATATTGGACAATAATTCATTATTCAATATTAACATTTCTAGTTATGGAACTTTTCTGGATGCATAGAACTATATGTATTGCAATTACTCAAAGTTCAAAACATTAGTTTTGAATGTGTAAAACAATATAGAAAAGTTGCATAGGCTTCATCGTGTTTTTCTGATCTCTTCAAAACAAGATCATTCGTTTTCAGCAATCAATAAAATTCTACCTTTCAAAATAAATAAACTACTACTGATTCTAAGAGATGAAATGTATTCGAAGATGTGAGTGGTGTGATGAAAATGATGGTAAAGAAGAAAGTCACTATCACATCCTTCTAGACATAGTTTAATGAAAAGTCATATGAAATATTCAAGATAAATTCGAGTATCTATTCGAAAGTAACCAATATCTTTTAGTCAACTAGATTTACTATGAATAGAAATAGAAATTACGATAAATCAAATTAATAAAAAAGTTTTTTCTGTTATATGTTTGGTATATAAGATAATATGTAAGATTTATTATTGGTTTTTAAGAAACGAAATCGTGCAAATGAGTTGACTTTTTTTGTTATTTCATCCCATTTTGAAATGTGCTAATCGACGAAATAAATCAACAATCGTTTCTATGAATTCTAATACACAATTCTTACGAAAATCGAAAATCTCAATTCCATCAATCTTCGATAAGTGTTGGAAACATCACAAGAAAATGATATAGATCAAAATGTAAATTTGATGAATGGGTGTAAGTGGGGTACAGGCTAAAAGAAGATTCAAAACCTCATCTTCAAATCTATACAATTGCACACACTCATCCTAGCGTTTTTTTAATGACTCAATGAAGAAAAAATAACGAATCTTGAGAATAAATATATTTAATAAAATACTAATATATTGAATGGATCTACTGTTATAGTAAGTTACTGTTCGACTTCAAGTGAAAGAAAGTTGAATTACTATAGTGAGATTTGACATTTATATTGTATTTATATATTAAATTTGAATCGTTATTCTAAAATAATATCGAATAAATGAATAGTTTTATTCTACTTTTTGATTCCTAAAATAATTTCGAAACTAAACAAACAGAATATTGTATTATCTTCAATTTGGTATAATTAATTTGTCCAACTTCATTTTATATTATTTTTACGATCAACCTGACAAGTTTTAGCTTAACGGAATATTTTTTACTATCTTGTGGATGTGGATGTCATTTGGTTAATTCTGACTCATTCACACCCTGAAAGCCAATGAAATAATTTGTAATTTTTTGACAAAATCAAGTAAATAGTCTGAGGAATAACGAACAAAATAGGTGTGTCCTTTAAGAATACTAAGACGTCCATAGTATTCATCTATCACTTTCTCATATATAGTCAGAACACATCCACACCCACCATCTTTAAAAACTAATTCATCTGTAGAAATATTACAATTAGTCAATAATAGTGATATCGAGGTATATTCATGTAGTGATAATGAATCTAATAAGAAATGAAAGCTTGTAAGAATATGTGAATTAAAAGTTATTTATTTTGGCAGAAATAAATAACATAATCAATTTTATCAAAAGTCTAATGTTCGTATCAAGTCTCCTAAGAATAATCTCAAACGAGAAAACTAATAAAACTAAACTTTTGAATAGAAATCATATCCATCAATACTATACAAATTCCTATTTTATCAAAAATTGGTAATCAGAGATCAGATTTGTAATTAAAAAAAACATCTTTGTTGTTTTGGTTTTGACAGAAATTATTTATAGATCATATGAAGGTGGTTGTCTCCTACATAGTCACCCGCGTGTTTCCCATAAATCAGTGATGGATTAGATGTAATGCCTGTTAAAAACTTCATCTTATATGATTAATGAAAGTATTCAACGAATACTTTATTTTTATTAAGATTAAAAGATTACAATATCAAAAATGCAGTGTCATAAAAGCTTTCTATTGAAATGCTTTGGCGTTTTCTTTTAGCCAGTCTTCGAGTGTACGTAATGGTCGACCAATAATAAGAGCTATTTCTGGAGTAGCATTGCCACAGATGTCTTTTGAAGCTATCATTGCAAAATTGTATACCAATGAATGAGGCATGCTGTGACTAGTACATGTCTGGTAAAAGTCTTTCATTGATTGTTGTTCATATTTGATCGATTTACCTAGTACTTTGGAAAAAACAGCTGCTCGTTGTTCATTAGTTAATTTATCAGCACCCAGTTCGTAGACATTACGATCATGTTTCTCTACTGATTCACTCAAAACAACTGCAGCACAGTCAGCGATATCTATGAAGAAAAAAAAAGAAAATATATAAATATCTATCATTGTTAAATATCAGATGATATTAAAAACTGTTTTGAAATTTGTTAAATTCCCGTTCTTTCTAGTTACCTTTTGTATCAATCCACGTTGATGTCGATGAAGGTGGTGCACAAGCGACAATTTTATTTTTGTGCTTGATTTGATGAACATCAGCCATAAAATGATTGGTCATGAACGCTCCAGGACGAAGTACAACAAGTGAACGTTGCTCAGGATTTTCATCAGCAAGTGTCCATAGTTTTTCTTCAGCTGCTGTATGCGCATATCCAATGATACCTTTTTTACCATAACTACTAACAAAAGCTGATGAGAGATCAACAATTTGACGAACACCTTGTTCGAAAGCGATTCTGCCAAAAGATTCTTTGATTTGACTCATCGACCATGGTTTAGAATCATGGACAGCATAAAGAAGGAAGAGCCGAGTATGTCCTTTAATTGCTTTTGTGAATACATCAATAGATGAAAAACTACCAATAACCAACTTGAGATGACCAGTAGTGAGCTCTTTTTTAAACAGATCTTTGGATTTCTGTTCATCTCGTACATAGGCTGTTGTATCGATTCCTTGTTTAACAAGACTACGCACAATACCAGTACCAATATTTCCAGTAGCTGCAGTGACAAACACACGTTCTTTGGTTGATGACATGTTGTAAAATAGAATGAGAGAAATAATATTTTGTATGTGCTTTTATAGTAAAAAAATGTGCGATGTGCAAAGGAAAGAGTACGACGCACATAACTAAAGTACGATGAGCAGTCATCCTATTCCGCAATGTTGAACATTTCAGGAACCAGTTC
>CAJNOI010000397.1:22681-54690 GCA_905250115.1 Adineta steineri | reverse complement strand
TGTTGATGGTGTTGGTGTCACTGTAGTGGTTGGTGGTGTCAGACACAAAAGAGTGAGCTCACTCAATTGTTCATTAGTTAATTGTGGAGAAAGGGTATCTGTAACAATTGAATATTTTGTCGAAAAGTTTGCAAGTGCAGAACTTGGATTATTTTCCAAGTTCAATAGAGTAATAGATTCTGTCGAACCAAGGAAAGCATTTTCAATCGCTGTACTGCGCTGATCTTGTGTAAAATATGCACGTACTATAACCGTTGTAATTACTGTTTGATTATCTGCTGCACTTCTGCCAGTATTGGTGATTAGAATGGGTGTATCAGAAAAAAGTAAAATATCTAATTTAACAAATAAGTCTCCAAAACGAGATATAATTCGTGTTTGAAGATCTGTATCCAGCTGTCGTAATGTAGATGATAGATTTTTAAATACGGATCTTTCATTATTTGCCAGACTACGCTCAAATGTTATACTCATATATGACTGAACAAAAGATTGACAGGGACTTATTGTAATGTTAGAAGTCGGATTGGTCTGATTACCATTGATAGGTGGTCCTGACGTAGTGACAACGGTTATTTCTGTATCATCAGTACCGCAGTCTTGCTTTTCTTTTGCGTCAGTTTCTGTTAATTTAGTACGATATGTGCCTGTAAAACTTGATTTTTGCATGGAAAGAATACCCAATCCTCCACTTGGTTGACCATTATATCTGTTGACAAGATAAATAATTCGTGTATAATTTATAAGAGCATTACGAATTTCGTCAGCAGTATAAGTATAGTTATCCTTGAAATAAACAGTGGCATTTAAAGTTACGATCGATGGAGTACCATTGGGTTTTTCTTCGAAATCACCCGGAAGATTTTCAAATACAGTTGGTTTTGCACTGAATGCAGTAACAATAAGTTTAATACACGAATCCGGAAAATGATTGATATATTTTTCATTAAGACTAAGAATGAAATCCTTTAAAGTTTGCTTTGAACTGTAAAATTGATCACGTTCATAGTCGGCAATCAAACGATCAATCACTAAATGCATATCTGCTTGAACGACATATTGGTCAGTTAAGACATTCGGGATTTGAGTAGTAACATACACACTAGTGCCAATTATGGCTGCTAGAACAGCGAGACCAACAACAATTGAACCAACACGAATAGGTATCGATGGATTGAATAGTTTCATAACTGTCGTTTCTATCGACAAAACGAGTACTCACCTTATTCTAAAACGAAACATATATTTTTATATAAAAACTTACTCTTGCTTACCTGTACGCATTGATGTCATCAGACATAAACAAAAGTCACAACCCTACGACTGATAGCATATAATTAAAATTGCATGATCGAGCAAAATCACGTATTTTTCTATTCATAAATATTTATGCATATCAAACAATATGTGATTTTGACAAATAAAAATACAACAATAAAATACAAAATTGTTATTTAAATCGTTTATTAATAAATGTATAGATTAAATTCTTTATTTTTACAGAAATGAAGAAAATATTGAAAACTATTTCACATGATATCAAGATAAGAAAACAGTCCGCTTAACCTGTCAATCTAAACATTGCAGGTTCTTTTGAAATATTATTGATATATATCAAATGAGATCGGAAGTAGAAAATCATGAAAATTCAATCATTCGTGAAGTATTCAAGCATAAAGAAAGGTAAACCACAAGGACAAAATCATTGTGAGTACTTATTTGTTATTGATATAGATTCCTAATTTATCATTGTTTAGACGTATTGTCACGTTGCTTTATCCAGTCATTTTTTTAAAATTATATTAAGACTATTTACCAAGCTATCGAACATTGTTTTTTTTCTTTTTCATTATATCTATATCCACCGTTTTTCGATGATACCTTTTCATACATTCAGATAAAATTAATTAAAATATTTTTTTTTGTTCTTATCTTAAATCTGATTTATTATAATAAACGAGCAAAGATAACGTGATATTAACTGTCATTTATTCAATATTGATATTTTTACTATAATATATTATTGTACAAATGTTTATTAAGTAACATAAAATAAATTTCGGTTATTTTTTTTCAAGTTTTGTTTACAATTATTTATCAAATTAAATAAAAATAGGTGAATATATATTTTCCAAAGACGCATTTAAAAACGAATAGAATATCATATTAGGAAGTTCTGTTATTGAGAACTCAATGTGAAATCTTAACTGTGAAACAAAACTGACTTAATAATCACCATTAGATGTCTTTCAATTAATATAAATGTTATTAAATCAAGCAAAAAAGTTTATAAGCTTTTTAAAGTATGCGCAGATTTAATTTTTTTACATTAAAACTCTTGAATACCCTTGTTTCTCATTTTTTTTTAACTAATGAATTTTGAATCTCGTGTATTTGTTGAACTGAATTTATATGATAAACAAGAGAGATAAAAATAATCAATATATCAAAGTAAATAGGTTTTTAAAAAAATTCAATTACAGATATACAAAATCTTGTTTGATCTGTATATTTTTTTTTCTAATTCATCTCGAAATAATCTTTATTAAATTAGGATCTTGATATGGAATTCATACGATAGAACTATTTCTTTATAAATCTTTTTCATGAAAAATATATCATTGAAATAATTTTATAAGTATTAAAAATAGATCAGAATGTTATGATAATGTATATTCAATTTGATTTTAAATGAAAATAATTGCAACACATGAATAAACTTGTCTATACTAAGGTAGAACATTAAATATAAAAATGATTGCATTGATTTATCATATAATTTCTTTGATATGATCAAGAAAGTGATTTATCCCTTCTAATAATAACACTAAAATATGAATAAATCACGTGTATCTGTCTGTCTGCACGTTATCCAGGTGAATATATCATGCACTATTTTTCTTCCTTATGTATAGAAACTGATAAAAACGTAAATAACGTGAGAATACATATGAAAAAAGAATAATCCGTAAGCAATTACATCTTATTATATATAATAAATAGTGAAAACATATTTCTTTAGTTCCTACTGACGGTATAATGATTATATAAAAAACTTCATTAAAAATATGTTAGATGAAAAACATGATCATACAAAAACTATAATAAAATAGTATATAAAACTCTCGATGTCACACAATCATTAATAAAAAGCTTAACATTCTAATATTAGAAAAACCGATATATAGATTTATAGTAAATAAAATTTACATCAAATAAACTACTAAAAGCGAACAAGAAGTAGATACCTCATATTATGATAAGTTTTATGCAAACTCTCATTTACGATGGTACTATTTTCTATATTAATTTTTGTGTAGTTTTCTTATCACACTTGAGAGTATGAATATTAATCAGTTTAATAGTTATATATGATTTATCTCAGAGAAAGATTCTATATGGTTGTCATAGACAATATTTTGTCGCAATTGTTCTGATTTTCTTGATATGTTTTTGTAGATATTTCAAAAGAAATTCTTTATATATGATTGGTTTATATATTTGAATACAAAATTAAACGGATAGATAGTACATGAAAACTTGGATTTATAATGAAATATATTAATTGTTTTTTCGAAAATAAACGAACAAGATTTTCTTATGGTTATTTTATTAATAATAAAAGGTTATTTTTCTAAAAAATCAATAACAATTCTTCCATTAATTTTATAATTCGACATGTCTTCGAAAATTTGATTGATATCCTTTAATTTACGTTTCTCTATTTTACATTCAATTCCATGAAGTTTAGCAAAATCTAATGATTCTTGTAAATCTTGTCGTGAACCAAGAGTTGAACCAATTAATTCGATTCCACTAGTAACCCATCGAGCAATTGGAAAAGACATATTACCTTTAGGTATACCAACACCTATGACTCGACCACAACGCTTGACTGATACAAATGCTTGATCAAAAGCAATAATTAAAGGAACAGTGACAATCGATGCTTCAACACCACCAACTTTATTTTGAATCCATTCTCCATGTTTTTCTGCTGGGCCATCGTAAACTAGAAGATAAAACTATATCTGTCTCATCATGTATAATGTACATGATAGTAATTCTATTTATTTAAAATATTCTCCTATATTTTTTTGAATACTGTGTCAGACAAAATGACTAAATTGTAACTACTGTATGTTTGTCAAAGTAAATGAATCTGATAATCATCTGTCTATGTCATTTCAGTTAAGATTTTAATAGAACCAAGCTACTGAATCAGTTATTAGATGAAAGAATTTACCTTCTTCTGCTCCCATATCTTTAGCTAATTGTACAGCAACCTGTAAATAATAAAATAAAAATAATTTTTAAATATCGAAAATCTTACTTTATCATCTGGTGCTACTACAGCCAATACCTTCATTCCCATTGCAACAGCATATTTAATACCAATCGATCCTTAAAAAAATGTAAGAAAAACTATCATACAAAACTTCTATTTCTAAAAAAAACAAATCAGATATTACCAAGACCACCGATACCCACAATTGATATCCATTGTCCCGGTTGAACTTTAGAAGTTTTTAAAGCTTTATACATTGTAACACCTGCACAATAGATTGGTGCTGATGTGTATGGATCCATACCATCTGGAGGTTTAATAGCAAAATTTGCATTCATTAATACATATTCAGCAAAACAACCATCAACAGTAACGCCTGATCGAATTAATTTTGGGCAAACTTCTTCTCGATTCGATAAACAATATTCACATTGAAGACATGTTTCATGTATCCATGGAATACCAAGAATATCACCTTTTTTTATGCAAGCATCAACATTTGAACCAATTTCAATGACTTCACCTATACCTTCATGACCAGGAATACGAGGAAGAAATTGTTGAAATATTTCCCAATCTTGCAATTAATGATAAAAAAAGAAGATATTATATAACTACATGGCAATCATCTTTTTTGTTTTACCTCCACGTATAAAATGTAAATCCGTATGACATACACCACAAGCAATAGTCTTAATCAAAACATCATTAGGTCCTGGTTTAGGTATTTCAACTTGTTTAATTTCAAGAGGTTCTTTGAACTTGTTTAATACAGCAGCTTGCATCATTTTTTCAATATTATATTGTAGAATTTTTATACACTCTATTTATCGTTTACTTATCTCTTTATCGAATACGAATTTCATATACAAAAACATATATATATATGTATAGTTGATTATTCAACCGTATAGAATAATGAATCTAACCAATGACTATTATAATTGAGGGCGAAAAAGAAAACAAAATGGATTATTTCTTTGTGATATTATCGATCAATATGATTAAGTCATTAGGGGTGTTACTTTATCTTTACTTTATAAATAACGACAAAGATTTTCGTTACTTTATTCTTTATTATAAACTGAATTAAAGATAAAGTAATGTTATGGCATGATATATCTCTTGCCATAAAGAATGCTGATTCTCTTTCATTTTGTCACGTACTACTGATATTGTTGAGTATTTAAGGGGTGAAACTTATGAAGAGAATGATGATCCCTGTTTTATTAAAGAATAGGAATTAAGAACAAAAGAGAAGCGATAGCAAGTAACACCCTTGTTTGTTATAACGATAGCAATTACGAAATAGAAGAACTCAATAAACTTTATCGAATAAAATATTGGTTTGATAGTAAATATTGTTTGAATATATATAGTTATGATATTAAAAATATTTCTACTTTTTGGTAATAAAATATTTCTTCTATCATCTGATTTAATTAATATTATATTTAGGAATGATTGATTATATATCAACTATTCAATGTTATAGCTGCGTTGAAAACGGTTTCTATTGTCCTGTACCATTGAATTTTGATGGTGGTGATAAAAGTAGGGAAAATTATATTACAAAAGCTACTTATCCTTCATCATTTGTGTGTTTAGTAAGAGAAAATTTAATAAATAGAAAAAATAACATTATTTTCTTTTGTCTTTTGCTTGTCTGTTTTTTAGAATGATCATTCATATAATCCAACTACTGGTGAACATAAATATATTTTACATGGAGTTGGAAATTGTAGAGATATAGATGAACCAAACCATCGTGTTTATTGTTGTAATACGACTGATAATTGTAATAGATATGCACCAGAAATAACCATCAAAACATCAGCAGATCTTATGTCAAGTAGTCAAATTCATATATCATCAATAATACTCATTGGTATTACAATTATTTTTCAATTTTTTTTATTCAATTAATAAGTTTCTTTTTTTGTCAAAATATTTCTTTATCTTGTGAATTCAATTTTTTTCCATACATACATTATATTAAAGTTCTTTGATTAAAATAAATATTAGTATATATGATTTAGTGACAAAGAAAACAAGCCCTTGACTTCAGCTATACATTCATGGTCAAGGATACGAGGAAGAAATTATTGAAATATTTCCCGGTCTTTTAGTTAACCCTTTCAGTTCCACGGTATAAAAAAAGCTACACATGTTTTATATTTATTTTTCATAACAAAATATATAAAAATAAGTACAGAGAATCCCTTGACAGGAAGAGCTAGAGAGTGTTTGTAGAATTTTTGCAGAATATTTGCGTGGCAGAGGTCACCTTTATATTTTTGCTTTTTCAAGCTATAATATCATTCTTTCTTCGTCCGATGAAAAATTTCTCGAACGCCAGAAGAAAAACTCTAGAAAATACCATGATTTTATCGGAATTTTTTTCTATATGCAGTCTCAGATGTCCTTCAAAGACAGTATATAAAGTGGCATTTTTGGTCAGTCTATATTTACAAAGATTAGTGTGCAATTGAAACGAAGCACTAGATTCCTCCGTAGTTTATTCATCAAATACAATTATTCTCAAAAGCGGATAGAAATGAATTTTAACCTAGAAAGTATAACAAATAACTCATCTATTGATAAGAAATACAATTTCTATGATGAAGATTACGTGCGAGAATACGCGGGTTATTAATGGTATGTCTCTCTATATCTAAAATAAGCTGTTTTAACAAACTATTTGAATTCGATTCAGCAAAAAATAATTTGGGTCTGAAAGGGTTAATGATAGAAAAGAAAATATTATATAATTACATGACAATTATCTTTTGTTTTACCTCCACGTATAAAGTGGAAATCTGTATGACATACACCACATGCAACAGTCTTAATTAAAACATCATTGGGTCCGGATTTAGGTATTTCAACTTGTTTAATACAGTAGCTTGCATAATTTTTTAAATATTATATTGTAGAACTTTTATACACTATTTGTTTTTTACTTATATCTCTATATCGAATTTCATATATAAAAACATATATATGTATCTTACAAGAGAATTTCTCCAAGTGTCACCTTCTGTTTGAACTCATATTTTGCCTATAGATAAGGCTCACAACGTAATTAGAGACTCTCAAAGGACTCGTGTCCAAACTTTGTTGTTGTTGAGATATTGTATCTTCAACATATTGAGATAACTTAATGCCGTCGTCCCCTCAGGAACATCGGTAAAACTCATGTTCGAATTTCAACTTGAAACTTTGTATAGAGAGATCTTAATGAGAGTAGTTTATGATGACAGTTTCAGCTTTACAAAATGCTCCTAACTGTAAATAACAATATCAATACTAACCTTTATAAGTCATCTCAAGTTACATTGGGTTATTTCAGTCGTATCTATCAATGAGTACAAGGAATACATCTGAAACTTTCACCATAAACTACTTTCATGAAGATCTCTTTCTATACATAGTTGATTATTCAGCCGTATAGAAGAAAAAATTTAACCAATAATTATTACAACTGAGAGCGAAAAAGAAAATAAAATAAAGTGGATTGTTTCTTTATAATATTATCGATCAATATGATTTAGTCATTAGGGGTTTTCCTTTATCTTTACTTTATAAATAAAGATAAAGATTAACTTTCACTTTATTCTTTATAAAATAAAGATTTTTGTTACTTTATTCTTTATTATAAAGAAAAACAAAGATAAAGTAACACCCCTATTTGTGATAAAAATAACAATTACGAAATAGAAAAACCCAGTAGACTTTATCGAATAAAACATTGAATTGATAGTAAATATTATTTAAATATCTATAATTATGATGTTAAAAATATTTCTACTTTTTGGTAACAAAACATTTTTTATATCATTTGATTTAACTAATATTCTATTTAGGAATGATTGATCATATATCAACTATTCAATGTTACACGTGCATTGGACTCGGTAACAATTGCCCTGCACCATTATATTTTGATGGTGGTGATGAAAGTAACGAAAATCCTATTCAAACTGCTAATTATGATTCAGGTTATGCTTGTATGGTAAAAGAAAGTTTAATAAGTAGAAAAATAACATTATTTTTCTTTTGTCCTTTGCTTGTTTGTTTTTAGAGTGATCATTCATATAGTCCGAATACGCAAGAACATAGAATCATTTTACGTGGAATTGAAGATTGTGAGGAAGTAGATGAACCAAATCATCGTGTTTATTGTTGTTACACAGATAATTGTAATAGACATGCTCCAAAAATAACCATTGGAACATCAGCAGATCTTACGACAACTGAATCTGAACGTAAATTAACTATTCAATGTTATATGTGCACTGAATCCGGTTACAATTGTTCTTTACCATTGAATTTTGATAGTGGCGATGAAAGCAGGGAAAATGATATTGCAATTGCCAGTTATCCTTCAAATTACGCTTGCATGGTAAAAGAAAATTTAATGACTAGAGAAACAAGATTATTTTTCTTTTGTCCTTTGCTTGTTCGTTTTTTAGCGTGATGATTCGTATGATCCAATTACTCAAAAACATAAAATCATTTTACGTGGAGTTGAAGATTGTGAGGATGTAAATGAACTAAATCATCATGTTTATTGTTGTTATACGGATAATTGTAATAGAGATGCACCACAAATAACCTTTGGAATATCAATAGATTTTACGACAATTGAGTATGAACTTGAATCAACTATTCAATGTTACACATGCACTGAATCCGGTTTTTACTGTTCTTTTCCACTGTATTTTGATGATGGTGATGACAGTAGCGAAAATGGTATTGTAACTTCTAGTTATCCTCCAAATTATGTTTGTATGGTAAAAGAAAATTTAATAAATAGAAAAATAACATTATTTTTCTTTTGCCTTTTGCTTGTTTGTTTTTAGCGTGATCATTCATATGATCCAAGTACTCAGAAACATAAAATCATTTTACGTGGAATTGCAGATTGCGAGGAAGTAGATGAACCAAATCATCGTGTTTATTGTTGTTACACAGATAATTGTAATAAATATACACCACAAATAACCATTCGCATACCAGCAAATCTTACGACAATCGAATCTGAACGTGAATCAAGTAGTCAAAATCATATATCATCAATACTGCTCATTGGTATTACAATTAGTTTTCAGTATTTTTTATTAAAATAATAAGTTTCGTTTTTTTCAAAATATTTATTTATCTTGTGAATTCAATTTTTTTTCCGATGCATACATTATATTAAAGGTCTTTGATTAAAATGAATACCAGTATATATCATCTAGTGAAAAAGAAAACAAATCTTTGCTCAACAACTTTCATTTAATGTTACTTATATTTATTTGAAAAAAGTATTTTCTATATGATAGTTTAATATAATATGAACACCTTAGCGTTTTCTTTCGATCAAAAAATCGCGTGAGTGAGTGTGGATGTATATGTATGGACTAGTCTTCTTCCACACCTACCCTGTCATATATAAAACATGTTCATGTATCTTAGTCGAATAACGTTTGTATAGTTTATTATTCAATCGCACAGAAGAAATAATATGAGCAATGATTATTATAACTGAGAGCAAAAAAGAAAACAAATTGTATTATTTCTTTGTGATATTATCGATCAATACGATTTTGTCATAACAATAGCAAATACGAAATAGAGAAACTTAGTAAAGTTCATCGAATACAACATTGAATTGTGTAAGCGAATATATAGAATATTCGTTCGCTATTACTTCACATATATGATCATATGGTATTTTCTTCTTTTCTTTGACATATATATCTATATGGGTGTGGGTGAAATAGAATACCTAAATCCATACCCAAGATTATACGTCGCGATTAACTGTATTCGTTGTCGTTATTTATCTATATGTTTGCCCTCTATCTAAGAGAAATTAGATCACATCCCGTTTCGTGTTGTACCCTGGAATCTAGTAGATTTAGTGGGCTAAGATATGCACAAATTATGGTGGCAAAACAAATTGACAAAAAATTGTAACTGTCGCCAAATTAATCTGTCGTCAAAACGGCGTCGGCAAAGTGTACCGGACCCTTATATGATATTTTTCTTTTTCCTTCATATTTGTCCTAGAATATATTGTATTACAAGAGGTGGGAACGATCAAAGTAACCATTTTTTGTCCTAGAAATACTTGCGTTTTCTTTTTAAATAAACGAACTATTACTAAGCTTCCAAACTATCATCTTCTTCTACAACTTACGATGAAACGGTAACAGACTGATAGTAAATATTGTTTGAATATATACAATTATGATGTTAAAAATATTTCTTCTTTTTGGTAATAAGATATTTCTTTTATCATCTGATTTAATTAATATTATATTTAGGATTGATTGATTATATATCAACTATTCAATGTTATAGGTGTACTGGACCCGATTACAATTGTCGTTTACCAATGAATTTTGATGGGGGTGATGAAAGTGAAGAAAATGATCTTGTAACTGCTAGATATGATTCAGGTTATGTTTGTATGGTAAAAGAAAATTTAATGAGTAGAAGAAATAACATTATTTTTTTTTTGCCTTTTGCTTGCTTGTTTTTAGAATGATCATTCATATGATCCAATTACTCAGGAACATAAAATTATTTTACGTGGAGTTGAATATTGTCTGCCTCTAGATGAACTAAATCATCTTGTTTATTGTTGTAATACAGATAATTGTAATCGATATGAACCACCAATAACCATTAGATCATCAGGAGATCTTATGTCAAGTAGTCAAAATCATATATCATCAATAATACTCATCAGTATTACAATTAGTTTTCAATATTTTTTATTTAATTAATAAGTTTATTTTTTTTTCAAAATATTTATTTATCTTGTGAATTCAATTTTTTTCCATACATACATTATATTAAAGTTCTTTGATTAAAATAAATATTAGTATATATGATTTAGTGACAAAGAAAACAAATCTTTGCTCAACAACTTTCATTTAATGTTACTTATATTTATTTGAAAAAAATATTTTCTATATGATAGTTTAATATAATATGAACACTTTAGCGTTTCCTTTTAATCAAAAAATCGCTTGGGTGGGTGTGGATGCATAGGTATGGACTGGTCTTCTTCCATACCCACCCTGTCACATATAAAAACATGTTCATATATCTTGATCAAATAATATTTGTATAGTTGATTATTCAACTGTATAGAAGAAAGAATTTAACCAATGATTATTATAAGTGAGAGTGAAAAAGAAAACAAATTGGATAGTTTCTTTGTGATACTATTGATCAATACGATTGTATTATAACAATAGCAGTTATGAAATAGAGACACTCAGTAAAGTTTATCGAATAAAACATTGGATTGATAGTAAATATTGTTTGAATATATATAGATTCGTATATTTTATTAAAAAAAATAATCATCTGTTTAATTTAATTCAATAATATTAATAAAATCTTATGAATGTACCATTTTACTTGTATAAATTAAAATTATTGGATTCAAAATAATCGATAACTTAGCAAATAATGCAAAAAAAGTTGGCAAAAACGGATATTGTCGAATAAATGTTGTTTGACCAATAAGTTCTAATGCTGAGACACATGCATATGGGGTCCATACAAGAAAATATTGAGCTGCCATCATAACTGTCATATAAGCATAACGTCGATCAATTTGTAATCGTTGTAACCGATTTGTTGTTTCTTTTAATTGAGCATCAATTAAAGCTTTTCCCAATTCAATATTTAATATTTTATTATCGATTATATACGATGATGAAATAATATTAGCTTTTATAATACAAGAATTTACTGGTAATGATCTATAATTATAACTATTATAACATGATTTTAATAAACATCGAAGTGTATACCAAACACGAAGATTTGTAAAGATAATAAGAAAAAATGGTATGATATAATTGAAAAAAATAACAGATAGGACATAAATACGTGATTGAATTGATGGATCATTCCATTCTAAACTACAATAAAAACCAGTACCTTCCGGCACATATCTACTTCCAATATCTAATAAAGGTGGTAATGACCAACAAATAGATAATAATGCACATAATAATGTATTTAAATTACGATGATTTTCTAAGAATCTATTAAACCAATTTGATTTATGTAAAATACTAAAATATCGAAGAAATGATAGAAGTGCTATCATATACCTAAAATTAAATATTATCAATAATGAAACATCGATTCATTTTGAATATTACTTACATATTAAAAAGTCCCGTAGTAAAACATATAAAACCATGTAGTTTACAAAGAATTTGATGCGATGAATAATCTCGGCAAGTAAAACATTGAATAATAGCTACCGGTATTGCAAAAAAAATGATTACTACAGAACTAATTAACATGCCAATCATAATCGGTGATAATCGATTTGAAACAACATGATGTTCTCGATGATAATATCGTTTTATAAAATAACGAAAAGTAACATATAAATTAATTAATGAAGCAATAAGTAAAGCAAAACCAATGCCACGATAAAATATACATTCGATATTTGTTACACGTCCAGCATTTGATGATATATTCATTTTATACTAAAAACGAACATAGAATTATTTTCATTCCGTCGACGTAGGTTCATTCTTAATTTATCTATCAACCCTTCGTTTACCATACGAAAAAATCCCGTGAAATACCATTCACGGATATTTTTGTCTATAAATATAAATTATAAAAAATTTGAGTTCAGTCAGTTTTCTCATTAATATATTTAATCAATCTGATATGTCAGGACTCTCGACACACATTTCGCACTAGTATGCATTTTAGACACCTATATTTCGCATTTGCAGCATTTGATGCTAATTCAAAGCTTTATCATAATATATATATATATATATATATATGATGTCTACTACATATATACGGTGTAGTAGATGAGAAAATAGATAAAGAGACAGAAAAAACAACACATATAGGTAGATCATACTATCATATGAGCTTTTTTTATGTACAAAAAAACGTTGACTTTTTCAGGAAAAGTAAAAATTTATTGAAAAGGGGGTATTCAGCAGATGATAGACCTATACAAATTTACATTCTAAAAAGTTGATATCGATTAGTTCAGGTCTTCACCGAAAATTAAGCATTTTACACACGTATGGACAAAAATGACCATGCACGGTAGACGACGGGATAAATTTTCTGAGGGAATGACTTACTTTTCTATTGATTGATACTTATTTCTTGTTTTTGAATTAAATAAAGAAGAGTTTTCTAAATTTTATATTACCTGTGAAGAATATTTTATAAGTGCGTCCTGATTATAAATGTGTCAGATATACTAATGGAAGGATATTTGAATAAAATTGTTTGAATTCATTGTAATGAGCATAAGTTCGAGAGAATTCTTTGCAACATGACTCTTTACTCATTTTCATGATTATCGCTAGTTAATGTAGAGTTAAATAAGAGAACAGAAACATATTATATGTCTACGTTTTTTTTTCGTTGTTATTAAATAATGAACGTGTCAAAGTATATCATCAGGAGTTTAAATTACTGTTCTTTTCCTATTAAATGTAGCTAATCTTTTCAATATTTCGTATGAAGAATATTCATTTGATTGGTAATGAACTGTTTGTTTAGAAGAAAAACTTCTCATTTCTTGATTATTTTCACATGTAAAATGAAATACAATATATTCGATGTATTTTTCTTTTGTAATTATTTAATTGTAAATTCTAACAATCCTCTATTGAGTTTGCATCCAGTCTTTTATGTGTTCTTTAGCCCTTCAAGAACATGAGTAAACAAAGATGCTTTTAAATAGTATAGATTTATATTAGCGCTTACAAAAAAAAATTAGTTTCATTATTATGTATGGTAAATCTTTATGAAAGAATATCCAGTAATAATAAGAGTCTGTTAATGACACTAACAACAAATTGAATTTTAAATCTATAAACCATGTTGATTAGAATCTTATCGTCTAACATTATCTCTAAGAAGATAATATTCCAGGTTAGACAAACGTTATTTGTTATTTAAATAAATGAATAGATTTCATTACATTATAATTACAAAACTAAATAAAAAGTTTAATATACTGATAGTAGTTTATAGATCTTGGTGAGATAAAAAATATTCATTCATAAAATAAACATATAATTAATTAATTAATTATCATGAAAAATTTAACCTTCAGTTTCATGTTCATTCTTTTATTTTATATTTGAAATAAAAATCTTATGCGTATTTATATAGAATATCTTTATTCCAGAAATAATTTCTAAATGTCATGTTTAACATCTTAATAATTCATAAATGCGTCATCACGAAATCTAAGAATCTATTTTAAATATTAATAATAGTCGTAGTACAAAAATATCAATATCATGACTTACAGATCTTTATGAGGATCATATTCGAGCATCGCTAATGAGATAGAATATGTGAAATATACTGGAGCGTCCAAGTGAGAATTAGTGTTTCTTTTTTTAAAGTCAAAGTACCACGTTGAATATCATAAATAATATAAAATCACCCCTACTCAATCAAACTAGCCTCAGTAGTTTATCCAGCGGGGGGGGGGGGGGGCACGGGGTTTTTTGCCTTCTCGGAGGGTGCCCCTCCCCCGTAATTCAGAAAAATTACGCTTTTTGAGTCTGAAACTCTACGTTTGCTCCTCCCCCCCCCCCCAGAAGAGAGATTTTTGCCCTCCCGGCAGTTAATTTCGCACCCTCGGACGAAAAAAGCTAGATAAAACACTGATTAGCCTCTATATATTTTATATTTAATTTAATTTGAAGAAAAAAAAACAAATATAATCGTAAATATTACTCTATATTATATATTAAATCAATGAATATATGAAGAAGAAAAAAAAGTGTTATTAAACATGCTTGAATAACAATAAAATCGAAATAATTAATGAAAATATCGTATGAAAAATATAGGAAGAATAAATCCTATATTTCCAATAATTTTAACGGCATTATTTGGTATAAAATATTGAGTTGTTGTATTCGATATTATACGATTCGTATTTGATATTGTATTAATATTATATCTCGTTGTATTTGTATTATTCATCCACGATGACATTGTGAACGGATATAATGGTTGACATTGCACATACGTTAACAATACGATCAAAATATAGATGTAATTCAAATGAAATTTCGACATACTACTCAATGTATTATTGATTGTGGTTAAAATAAAGAAACTATTCGATTCAATCTTTCTGAGATGATAAAAGAAAAATGTTAATAGATAAAAGAAAAGACATGAATTTTGTAAATGTCAGTTATTCTTTTTTTTTATCTTGTAATTAGAACAATTTATATTTATCTATTATATCTTATTTTTTTCTTTGACTAGAATGATTTATTAAGTATAAAAGAATAAATACATTGTAGAAAAAAAAACAGAAGTTTATGCGAGATTAAATACAGGAATAATATTGATGATTAAATATAAAAATTTTAGATAGTATCAACTGAAATATTTTGTTCTTTGATTGTTCGAAGTTGTTCATGAAGAAGATCACGAACTTTAGGTAAAATATGTTGATCTTCGATAGCTGATTCATAAAATTTAATAAGAATATCTTCACCACGATGAACTTCAGTAACAATTACTGATTTATCTCGTCCATCTGTAAACCATGCTTTAACATCAATCCATGTTCGATGAGCAGCTGCAAGAGCTGAACCTTCTTTTATTCTATTTTATTAAATATATTAAGATAAAAACAAAAATTTCAAAAAAAAAGTTAATTTCTTACGGTTCAACACCTAAATCAACTTTGATAACATTTGATAATTGAGCAATAAAATCAGCACGAATTGAAGAAATCTTGTCAAAGAGTAATTTCATTGATGGATCTTTACAATCATCAGCGCATTGTTTAAAACCATTACGAGAATCATATAAAGTTTCTAAGACAATTTGACATTTTTCTGCTGCTTTTCGACGAACAACAGCTGCTTCATCGGAAGCAACTTGTGAAGCAAGGGCTCCTGTAGCTGTATTAGAAGACATATTATGATATTAATGACGCGAAAAATAAAATGAAACAAGACTATAGTATTCAGAATACGTGATGATTATATAATTTTGTAGACGTGTTAGTTTCTATAGCGAATCATCAGTAATATAACATTATAACATTATTCGAAAGATGTCGTGACTACGGAATGGAAAACATGATAGAGTGAACGATCGTGAATACATGAAATTCATATAATACAAAACCCTGATTAATATGATCTTTTCTCGTGTTATAATTAATAGTATCGTTAATTATTACATGGGTTTTAATTATTAATGATGACGTATGTTCAATTAATAATAAAGTGCTATTGATCTCAAACTAGAGTCAGTATTTATTGCTGATAGATTTATTCCTAATTAGAGAAAAACATCGTTATGTAATAATAATTGTTTATAATTTCGATCTATTGATTAAATTTTTAAAAATATGTTGTTAAGGTAACAAAACGTTTTTGTTTTATTTTATTCTTATCATCCGAAACGACCTATATACTAATTGATATTACACTTAAGATAATTGCGATAAGATGCATTGTTACTTTATAACTATTAAATTGTAACAAGATTATAATATATGACAGTTAGACATTTAGTGAATGAAAAGGTATCGATATTGTTTTCTACTGAATCGTACTTGATTCAATTTATTTATACCCTATGACATATTATGTTAATGACGTCATTTGCTAATAGCTTTTATCTCAAATTACATTTACAATTTGAAATTCTTTTTCATCAAAGATACAATCAATATATTGACAAAAAAGTTTATGTGTGATGACTAAGCCATTCTTGTACCATTACTGTAATCTCCTTATGATATAATTCTTTACACATGGATCTTAAAATACAGAATGAATATTCACGAAAATATTCTTTCAAAGTTTATAGTAAAGAGTTATAATAGAAATATTACTCAATATTATATTCATTGACTACATCTACTCCTTATATTTATGACCAACACATTTGTTGTTAGTGTGAGATGTCCTTGAATTAAATTGTACTTATACTTAACACAAATATGAAGATTGCCATCGTACTATTTGAGATATTTTGAATTAATTTGAGAACCAATAAATATAGTACATTGATTAAAATATAACATATATTTATTTTTCAATTACAATTCGGAAACAAAATAATACTTAGATTTGCTTTCTAACAATACAATAATATGAAAAAATGAATATAAATGGGTAATTATTTTATTTCAAGATAAATATTATTTAATGTGCGCATTTATCAAAGATAAATATCGTTATCGATTGACAGTTGTCAACACAATAAGTCATATAGCTAATGTTCTCGATAAATACAATATTTACATAGGCATCCTATAATACTAATTAAATCGTTTACGTTATATTCGAGTAGTACATATCATCATTAAATTAACTTCAAAAAAAACGAAATTATTTTTTATTAGTATACAACGTACTCTAAGGTAAATTCATAGAATTGCCCATTAGAAATTTATCGCGTGATAAATCTAACACTTTATTCAACAATAAATTCAGAGAAATGAATATTAAAACACTTTTTTTATATGAAATAATATATTAGTAAATAATTTCGTTCGTAAAAACGAAGTCTACTCAAAAAATCAATTAACTATACATTATTTCTTAGAAAAAAGTACATGTCATTATATTTTTTTTTCCTTGTTTTGAATAATATATCAAAATGAATAACAAACTTCTTCTAATATTTTCTGATAATAGTTTTTCTCTTAGATGGAAATATATCCTTCGAAAGAAAATTTTCAAATATATTATCTTTATATTGATTTAAATTGTTTCATTGAATAGCAGCTACTCCAACATATACACAAGCGAAAAGGACAAATTGTATGATGAAACAAACAAAATAACGACCATATACGTGTCAAAAGTGAATAGAAAAAAAAAGATTGTATAGTGATAACATATATGTTTAATAACCGTAACTTTTCATGTACCTATAACCATTTGTTATATTAAATCGAATGAGTTCATGTTTTGTTTCGAACTACTTCAATGCACATGCACACAACTGTTTTGATTGTTTCATTTGTAAATATACAACTCTAGTTTTATTTGACGTTTATGACTCATTTATATGATTGATTCGTTATTATAATGATTAAATGAATTATATATATATATATATTTTGTTTTTTTCTTGTATAATTTATTTGTAGAAAGTAAGAATATGAAGTAAAATATTTTCATAATCATTAGTGACATCTATAATATTGTACAATTGTCAAGATGAAAAAAAAACAAATGATTAAATATTCTTTTTTTCTTCAACTGGGTTTTTTTTCTGTCACAATAAAAATATTGCAAATTTATTTTAATTCTTGTTTCAATGGATATTGTCTGACTCATACTGTTGTTTTTTACATCTACATGTTCTTCGTCTTCTTCTTCTTCTCCTTTCCTACGACATAAATGTTTCTATTTATTTTGTCTGTCTTATATTCTCGTCCATTATGCCCATACATAACATAAAACCGTACATGAATCATTCTCTTTTCGTATGTTTCATATATATCTGAAATGGCTTTTTAATACATACACCTTCTTCAAAGATATAAGAGAGACATATAAAAGTAATTTGTTCCCTCTTCTTCAGCTTTTTTTTCTTTCATTTTTCGGTTGAATAATCAAACATCTTTTCTTGTCCTATCTCATTCAGAATAGTTTTTCAGTTTTTTTCAATTATTAATCAGAGATATACCAGAAATGGTACTATTCGATCGGAAGTAAGTATTAACCTTGTTTTAACATTCTGTTAAGTATGTGCGTATAAAATCATAAAACAGAATTATATCGTTTTTTTTGTTTTATCTCGATCATTTGATTTATTTCAGACATAATGGGTTGTACGGGTACGAAGGCAAGTAAAGCCGAAGGTGATCTTGAACGATATCATCAGGATATATCAATAGCAGCACAAAAAGGTGATGATAAACGAATTAAAGAAATTCTTGATGAACTTGATCGACGTAAAGCAACAACGACGAAGAAAGAAGTACTTAATATGGGTATGTAAAAATAATAATAATAAATCAAAATCTTTCTTTCGTTCGTTTTTTTTTCTTCTAAATTTTCGATTCAAATAAGTGTTTCTCTAATAATATAAATTGTTCACGTAGAATATGATTTTATTTCATCATTTTTAACTTTTATCTTATGAATATTCTATTCCTCATATTCCCATTTTAACTTTCTCTTCTGCTTCTTCGCGTCTACATTATCAATAAAATGAACAAGACAAGTTATGAAGGAAGAAAAAAACAAACTATTTCTTAATGGTTATTCTTATCTACATTTAAATGGAAATTGGTCATTTTCAATTATAAAGAGAAATTAAGAATTTTTTCAGAACATTTTTCTGCTGAATTCTATTTATCTACTATTCAAGAACGTGTTGATTCAACACTATATTTATGATATTAACGAATACTTTGAATAAAATCTCTAGTGTGATATAATGATGATCATAAAAACAAATTATATGTTATTACATTGTGATAGAGTAGATTATAGAAATATTATTTATATAAATCGTTATATAGTTGATACAAAACATTTTAACGATTATGAAATAGATGAATTAGTTGTACGTGTTTGGAATCCAATAAATGATTGGTGTCAACCACGTGAAAACCTATTCTTATTAATCGTTGACAATGTACAACAAGACTTTCATCAACACATCCTTGTTAAGATAGCAAATTGATTTAACAGCATTTATCATCATTACAATTGATCAACATTCATCAAATACTCAACGAGAAGTATATTTATCAGATATACGAAGGAATGAAACAGTAAAAACAAAGAAAGTTTATTATGAACATAAGAAATTCAGAATTTTTATTTTCTTTAACAAAAATAAGTCTTTGGTTACTTGAAAATCCATATCAATATGATACTCGTATTGATAGTTATCTTGGCTTTAAACAAATTTTAGTTGGTGCAAAAAAAAGAAAAGAATTTATCTCAATAATAAACCATATTTTATGATTAGAATTCTTGATCAAGGTTATTGGCCTGATGATCTTTACTGTTCACTAACCGATGATGCATATCAATATAATATAAAACAAATGAAAAGGTTAAGTTTCAATACAATAAAATATATATGAAAAGTGAGACCGAAAAATGATATTATTGGTGTACAATATCCTAGATACGCTTGTATGGCAAGATATGCCCCTGGTAGTTAATTTTTATGGTTATGAAATTGAATTAGATCATATCATCATCATACAAGAAACAATTCACTGTTAGTTTCAATAGTCAGTAAAAGTGTACTTTTAATTTGATCACGAGATTATGATGAAGTATTCAATTCTAAACGTCAATTGAATTGATATTGAACACCTTAGAGATATACATAATTATACAGATAATATTTTATGACTATCATTTAATGATAAAAATCGAGCATTAGTTATTGGTGAACTTGATCTAATGGGACATGGTTGGCATTATCACTGTTATATTGATTATTATTTTGTGACATACGTATTTGCGCAATATACTTTTAACCTTTTATCACGCTTATCAATTATGATTTATACATCATTATCTGATGTTGAAAAAGAAACAAACGAAAATTTTACTTACGATTAAGAAGAGATTAAATTTATAACTTCATACATAAAACGTGGTTTGAAAAAAATGAATTTCACGTTTATATAAATTTACATATATTCCTTTTACCAACTACAATAATTCAATCTAATGCTCAACTTTGTTTTTTTGTATATGCTATTTTATATTTTCAAGTAAATATAACAATAGATCGTCATTATACAACGATATTTAATGAGACACGAAATAAAAGATAATCATTACTATTTTATCTTTTTTATGGTTCAACATATGAGCAATACATTATATACCATCATTAGATGATGAAAACGCATCTTTTCTATATACTGATACCACTTATTCTTATTTAAATCTTGTGATGCTTTCTAAATAAGCTACTTTCTTTCATTATATATTAAATATATGCGTATTTAAATTTAAATATTTTCTTTTTTCTTTCAGGTTATCGAGATGCCGATGGTCTGACAGCATTAAGTATAGCAGCTGGAAAAAAACATAAAGGTGTCACCGAAATTTTAGCTTGTAAGTTTATAGATCTAAATTATCTATAATTACATTCGATTTTTCGTTGTTTTTTTTTTCTTCTTCTAGCATGTCCAGAAGTCGAAGTGAACAAAGCATCATTATCCGGTATTACACCATTATTAATGGTTGCCGAAGTTGGTTGGCCAGATATTCTTGATATTTTATTAAAACGTGGTGCTATTGTTGATTCTGCTCCATCTGGTAAACGAGCTGAAGAAAATAAAATAGCTGGTTCAACACCATTGATTGGTGCAACTAAATATAATCATCCCGATTGTGTTAAGCATTTATTAGATAATCATGCTAATCCAAATCATCAGAATCAATCGGGTATATCAGCATTAATGCTTGCAGCAGAACAAGGTTATTTCGAATGTGTTAAATTGCTTGTACAAGCCGGAGCTGATTTAGAATTAGCACCAAGTGGTAAGAAAAATTGAATGATTGTTCTTGTACATATCATTTTATAAATAATTAATTTTTTTAGGTCAATTAGCCTTAACCATGAATTTATGTGGTCAAACACCATTATTTTGTGCAGCAAAAGAAGGTCGCATAGAAATAGTTAAATTTTTATTAGATCATGATGCTAATCCACGTGTTCAAAATCATTATGGTGTTAGTGCATTATGGATTCCAGCACAAAAAGGCATGTTACCTGTTGTAGAATTATTATTGAATGCTGGCGCTGACACACATGTTGCTCCATTTGGTAATTTAGCAGATGAATTAAATATAACTGGTTGGACACCGCTATATGCTGCAATGAAATCTCGTAAATTTGATGTTGTTAAATTACTTCTTAAATCTGGTGCTGACCCAAATGCAGTAACAAAATTAGGTTCAACACCATTTTTACTTGCATCGGAAATATGTGATTTAGATATAATTGAAGCGTGTGTTGAAGCCAGTGCTGATCTTGATTTTGCACCAAGTGGTCCAGATGCTGATAATTTAAATATAACTGGTCAAACAGCATTATTCATGGCTACATTAAAAGATCGTGTAGATGTTGTGAAATATTTAATTAAACGAAGAGCCTTAGTTAATGTACAAAATCGTTATGGTGTATCACCATTACTTCTTTGTGCAGAATCGGGTAATCGAGAACTTGTTCAAGCATTAGTAGAAGCTGGTGCTGATGTTAATATTACACCGCAAGGAGAATTAGCAGAAGAAAATCTTCTTGCTGGACAGGTATGATTTATACATTATTATAGTTTTGTAAAACTCATATATTTCATAGAAGGAAAGAAAGAAAGAATGAAGTTTTTATACTTCTTAGTTACTCATTATTCAATTTAAAAGGCAGTCAATGTATTACCATCATAATCAGGAAAGAAAAATGTATAAAATAGATACATCACTACAATAATCGAGATAAATGAGCAAAGTTTCATTTTCATAGTAATTAAAGTCTAAAGTCAATGAAAATAATCTTTTATTAATTAATAAATAGATTTTCTATAGCAACTAAATTATATTCAACATCATAGAATACATAACCTTCATATGTTTATTTCACGAGTAGTTATGTTACCAGATTGTCTTATTTTAACTTTTCAAAATCACTTACCATACAGAATACTCAAAAAAAACTATTAATATATTTATTTTCAATTTAGACACCTCTTTTCGGTGCAGCGAAAAAAGGTCACGTCGAAATTTGCGAATTTCTCATAAATAATGGTGCCGATGTTAATGCTGTCACAATGGTATATTTTTTTTGTTTATTCATTTTCATTAAATATAATGAATTAAATTTTAATTAGACTGGTGCCACTCCAATGTATACAGCAACTGAAGAAGGTCATTTAGAAGTAGTTCAATTATTAATACGATCTGGTGCCGATTTAAATTGTTCACCAAAAGGACAAATTGCATGTGATCTTCATATTGAAAATCAAACACCATTATTAGTAGCATGTATGAGAAATCATGAAACAATTATTCGACAATTAGTTGAATCTGGTGCAGATGTTAATGCAGTATCGGAACGTGGTTCATCACCATTTCTTGCTATTTGTCAGCATAATAACGTTGATTTAGCAAGATTACTTATTAATCATGGAGCAAAACATGATATTGAAGCCAAAAATTTATATGATGGAAAAATTAATGGTTTAATTGTTGCAGCTGAATCAGGTTCATTTGATATATTACGATTATTAGTTGATGCTGGTTTAGATGTTAATTATACAATTGAAGGAAAAGTAAGAGAATAGATGAAAATATTTATTGATGAATATTTTATTTGTCTTCTTGCTTATTAGGGTGAAACCGCTGGTCGCACACCTTTATTTTGTGCATGTGCAAAAGGCTTTCAAGATATTGTCCAGTATTTAATTGAGAAAGGAGCAGATGTCAATGGAACAGAAAAAGTAAGTTCATTGTACTTGTATTATTAATGAAACGAAAATACCCAATTTAAATAGTATTTTACAGAAAGTAATCTCAATAAATAGTTGTTGACTGCTTTGAATAAGAAAAATTTTAATATTCGATAATAGTGAAATGTAACAAGAAAAACATGTATTGTGCAAAGAATCTATATTGATTCAATCGCTGCATATAAGAAATACATTATAAAGAACTTGTATTTTATAGATAAAATGTGTACTATAATATTATTATTTATTTAGAGTGGTCTCTCGTGTTTGCACATTGCAGCAGCAATGGGTCATGCTGATACAGTACGAATCTTATGTGAACATGGTGCAAATGTCGATCAACAATTTCGTTTCGAAGAACAAGATGTAACTGCTTATGATTTAGCCGAATCTCAGCAACATGATCATGTATGTCAAGTACTTAGAAGTTACGGTGCACAACAACCAAATAATAATACATTAGCTAGCCGTCTAGAGGCTAGTAAATAGATCATTTTCTCTTACCACTGTATATCTCTAACAACGGTCCGTTGTTCGTACTATATTTATTCTTTTTTTTGATCATCGATCGACGGTTGCTCTTTTTTTTTTCTTCGAATTCTTTCCTCGTTTTGCACACCCATTCGTTCAACATACGTCTGTGTGTAATTTTCTTGTCTTCTTTGTTTCTGTATTGTCTACTGCTTGCCTGTGCACGAGCTCACTTTTTTCTCAATGTCTGTATTCATCTTCTCATGTTTTTTTTTCTTTATTGAAGAATTCCTATATGTGTGTGCGTGTGGACTAGAGAAAGAGAGTTATTCTAGGAATAAATGTGAACAAAATACTATGTGTGAGATAACAGGAAAAAAATGATAGCACATCATTTTTAGTACAATTTGATTTTTTTATTCATGTGAAAATGACAGTATTAAAGTACGTAGTGTAGGAGAAGAAGAAAATATTCTAAACAGAGATTATAATTATATTATTCACTCTATGGATGAGTTATATGTTTTGTAATTATATGAAAACAAAAGCTGCTGTTTGTGAGTTATTATATTTCAAAATCGTATGCAATTTAATTAAAGAAGTTGGCATTGAAATGTAATTAAAATTTGTCTGACAATTTTGAAGTATATCTGTTGCTAAGTAACACAATGTATATTGTAATATAAAAGAGTTATTATGATGTATTAAAAGTAAATTATTACTGTGCATCAGTAGCTAACATAAATATCAAATTTACAACATTGTATCTATTTAAAGTCATCCCACTTTTTAAGTACAAATCTTATAATTATTTATTAATAAAAATTTTTCATATATTTTGAAGTTCATCTTATATAACATGAGTCATTCTTATTACTGCATCAATATTTAGAAAATCATGTTGGTCAACACTATTTATTTCTCTTCTTATCTACAGAAAACTTAGATTATATATACACATCTAAAGATCAAGAAAATCTTGTACTTATTATATTCCTTTTTCTCATTATAATATACATATATCATCACTTGCATCCAAAGATAGAGAACATATATTTGGGTCTTATTTTTCTGATATTACTGATATAAATACACTACATTCATCAAAACGAGAGAGAGAGAACAACACATAAAAAATATGTGTCATTGTCGCCTACACTCTATGTGTATAGGAAAACATATCTAGATATTCACTCGACATTTGACCTAATTAACGAAGACGAAATGGTTAAAGTTTTTATTAGTAAACTAGATAATAATACGGCATGGGGTTTTCGATTACAAGGTGGATTTGAGCATGGTACGCCATTGACACTTACGAATGTAAGTATTAACTAGTTTATTTTTAGATCTATATATATGGTTTTGACATATGTATTCATTAATCAATATAGATAAAATAACAGATTATTTTAGATAATCTTCTTTGAATAGTTTTTAAAATAAAATATGTAGTTAATCATGTTTTTTTATGGGATAAAAATTTGTTTTACAGATTTGATAAAAGGTAAACATTTATAACAGTGATTTTTACTGATAGATTATACCAAATTCTCCTGGTGATGGTAAAATTGATCCAGGCGATGTATTGTTAGAAATTGCTGGCCATAATGCAACATGTATGACACATAAGGATGCACTTAAATTGATTCAACATTGTGGTAATGCTCTTTTCCTAACAATAAAAAAGTAAATATTCATAAAAATTCTTGTGTCAACATCTTTAAAAAATCCTGATTTCAGAACTGATCATTCATATTCATCAAATTCAACACAACTACGGAGCTCTTCTGAATATAATCATGATCGATTACCAACACCTACTAGAAATATTCCACAAGCACCAATATTTAATGCTGATTTGATTTATAATGCAACAGCTTCGTCAGAACTTCGAAAACCAATTAATAACACCCACGTATCGCATGATCAAGCGACAGTAAATAATAAAACAATCTGTTCTTATTTCAATCAATTGTTTTTCTTTTCAGAATATCTCTACTATTCTTGCTAAAATGCTTGATCATCCTGTTGGTCAGAAACCGTTTACATACATACCAAAAGGACTTGATTTGTCAAAAATGCGTGATTCATCTCATATCAAACGGTATACGATTTTATCCTATAATGACAGATTAGATATTTTTTTCAATCTATTGACATACAGAAGAAAGAAAAGAAATAGATTAATTTCTTTTTTTATTTTAAAGGTGTGAGATTTTTTTATGAGACATTGGAAGAAACCAAGGAAAAAAAATTTATTTAAGTGATGAAACAAATTTTTTCAATCAGATTTCTTTTTAGATCGGCTCACCTTGCCGTAGGATATAGGTAAAACTTAATAGCAAACGGTTTTCTCCCACTTTTCTCTTTTGTGTCCTTTAAATACTTTTCATTTTCATACTTTCGTATGTTATTTTTTTCATATATATGCCATGTTGTATCGACACACATTTCGTTTTTTTTTTACTACACTATCAAAAGCGCGTGAGTGTGTGTTTTATCTTGTGCAAACGAAAAAAGACCGGGAGAAAAGTAATGTTTGTGTGTAATATTACTTAAAACATAATCACCCAACAAAACATACATAGACAAATAAAAAATAAAAAATAACCATCAGTTAATATATTGCTTCAGTTTCGATTAGTTGTTATATATATAAAAAAATCATAATGGTGAGTTTTGTATGTTATTTAATAGGATTTTTTTATTTTGATTCTAACAATTTTCGGTATGCGAAGAATGTTACATGAAATTTAGCGAAAAAAAATGAATAATTTGAACTTTTTTGAACAATTATGAATGATTCTCTTTTTTTCAGCCAATATAAATCTAGATCAACGAGTAAAGATATACAAGATTTTGATCAAATTATGAATCGACGAATGATTGTTCCACCTGAACAAATAAGTCAACATCATTATGCAGGTAGTAATCCCATCCAACCGTTCAGGTATACTCGTCAACAACCAGTACCACCAAAAAAACTTATACAACATGATACTGATGTGTATGTTAAATCAAAAAAAAGAAAATAAAATGACTTTTTTGTCTCTAATATAGAATTACACATACACGCTCATTTCAAATGCTTGAAGGATGGATTTCGGATAGTGAAAAAACTACACCGACCGTTATTTCAACAAATCAATCAGCAGGTTAACATTTAACCTTTATAAAAAAATCTTCTTTTCTCTTTTTTATTATCTTTCATGATTACTATTTTTTGGGTCATGTCCAACTTATCAAATAATAGAAATTTAAAAAGTTACTCGAATGAAAATAGTAAATCTTTATAAAGATATTTATTATATTAATGGCAACATTTTATCTATAGATTACAGAAAGAATTTTAGTTACTACCGAAACATATAACGATTGACTTTTTTTTCATATCGTATAAATTCAATACTAAGTAATCATTTTATACTCAAAATAATTTCCAAGGATTTTTCTTTGTTTCTTCAACATGGCTGTTAGAATTAAAATCCTTTCTTTTTTTCTTATTTTATCTGTAATTGATTATCTAATTAACCTCGCTATAAGTTCGATAATGTGAAATTTTTCTCACATAATTATTTCTGCATATGAAAGGTTGAAGGACACGATATAGAACAGACATCTGTGTTTTGTTTCTAGTTGCTCAACCTGCTCTAGATCAAAAAAGTTCGGTTGATCGTCGCGCAAGTGCAGGCAGCGGTGCGTCAGCACACCCATCACGTTCATTTCGTTATCTTCAAGAACAATATAATGATGATGATGTTGATAATAATAGTCCAGTACCAAAAACTCAAGAATCAATAGATAAATCTGGTCTTCGACGAAGTAGTGATATGACTAATACACCATCTCGATCATTTAAATATCTACAAAATCAATATGATACATCTAAACAATTACCAATCAATCGATCTGAAGAAGTCAATAATCGAGATGATCTTGCAGAAATATATAATAAACGTAAGATTAATAATTCTAATTTTTCGAAGAATTTCAAAGTTTTTTTTTATTTAGCACCGCCAAGTTTTCGTGCACGTGAACCTGAAGCTAAACGTTTTTCAGGTGCAACAAATCCATCACGTGCATTTCGTTTTCTTCAAATGATGACACAAGAAGATCAACAAACGAGTCCAACATCTGTTCCTGGTTATACAAAACCACAACAATTATTAGAAAAACATAATGAACATCCATCACAATCAACTACAAATCAAACAAGTATATCTTTTAATTTTGTAATCAAATTTATTTATGTTTTTTTATTTCTATAGAAAATCGAATTAACACATTATCGAATGGAATGAATTCATTGGATATAAATGAAAGCGATTATTGAGAAAAAAAGAAACAAATTTTTATTTTTTAATTTAATATCCGGTTTATTTTGTTTTTTTTCTTTTCATATTGTTAAAAGAAACACATTTATTATTTAATATGTGACATATTTTTTTCTTAATCAGAACTTAAATTAAAAATTACACACAGAGAAAAAGAAGAAGAATGTTTAGGAAAAATCTTAAGATAAATTGCACTATAATTTAAAATGTAATTAATCTGCAAAATTGTATAATGCTTTTAGGATATTGATTTAATAAATATTTTGTCAAACTTTTACGATTCTAATCTACATTTCTTTTCTCTTAAAAATAATTTCGACGATAATATTTCAATCGTAGGTCTTACTCTATTACATTCAAATAATAAACTGATTTTTATTATACTTTGTATCCATAAAATTTATATTGCTTTTTTTTCACTTTGACCTTAATCATGCTTATAAAAAAATATTTCATCACGACCTTTTTAGTATACTTCATCTAAAAATAATATTATTTTATGGACTCAACATCTCACGTACTATCTCTTCTTTTTTTAATTGATATATGTTAATCTTTTAATTATCTCTCTTCGTATAATCTCTTCAAAATCTTCTCTAAAATAGATCATTAATTATTTTGTTTCGAAATAAATATCATACAAAAAAAACAAGATTTCACAAATACATTTATTAAAGTATAAAACAAATCATATCTGTTGTTATTTATGAACAGTATCATCAATCTAAACTATATATATTAAATTGAAGTGTGTATTCATAAGTGGCAATATTATATAGAATAACTATGTAATGATTCTATATATGAGTTGCATTCATTTGAAGAATACCATTATAGATGTTCAATTAATTTTCTCTTGTTGTTAAAATCTATGAGTACACGCCTGGAGTTCTTCTTCTTTTTTTTAAAAATATAATCTTGAAATGAAAGGTATGTTATAGACCACCTATATGACATGTATAAGAAAAGAAAGAACACTTATATAGAAATCTGATCTTTAAGTATCCAATTACGAATCAGTTTTTTGTTTCGTATTTCATGAATTAAATACAGATGTTATCCTATCTTATTTCTTTAAGTTAGAGATAGCTTTTGACTGGACTCTTCTTCTATCAATTGAAGAAAGACTAATTTGTTTTTTTTCGGTCAATTTCAGTTTTATTTATTTCGAATCAAATTTCACATGAATTTAATTAATTCCTCATCATTGAACTGAAATCTTCAGATCGTTTTAGGGTAATTTGCTTGTTTCGCAATTCTTTTTAGTTTTAATAGTCTAATCAAATGATGATATTTTCTATAACAATTTAACCGTCTATTAGCGACCTCGTAATTCCATTAACTATCTAAAAAAATTTTTGATTACAAACTTTATCTTTCTTGCACGTCTATTTTTAATGTTATAATAGAAGGAGAAAACATGTTTTTTCTATAATTTTATTAATTTTTATCATAATAACATATGAAAATAATTAATTGGTTCAATACCGCCATAAATCTTGTTCGTTCTTAAAGACTTGTTGTTTCCATTTATACCCGCTCAAAATATCGTAACACATGGTGAATTTCCCAATTGTTCTAACATACGTATTTGTTTACCGAAATAGTTCATTACGAATATAGAAATCGTCTCGGTTTTTTTTGCTTCTCAAAAGAAATCTTTCAATTTATAATGATGCTGATGATGATGATGAGCTCAATTCATTCGACAATGAGCTTATCGATGCGGAAATGGTTCGTGTGGTGGTACTCGTCGCAGCATAAACCAATTTCCTGTATTCTCAGAAATCTCTTCTTCTTTTTTTTACTTTTCATTTTTTTTTATGTTGTTTTTCATCTTTTTTCTTTCGATGTGTTCAATATCAATAATAATCGTCTTTTGCTCGTCCTTATTCTTCCCGTCGTTTTTTCTCAAGTATAAGAACGACAATGATGCGATAAGCGATTTTCATCTTGTTGAGGGTGTTATATGTGATGCTGTTGCTACTACTACTATTGCCAACAAAAGAACTCGAGATATTACAGATATAACATCAAGAAGAAAAAAAAAATGCGTGTTAGAGAAAAAAAACACGGAAAAGAATAGAGAAATAGGAAGGAGGAGAAGAAAAAGAAAAGAGAAGGAAAAAATTGAGTTCCGAACATGTCGTCGCAAGGGAAAAAAGTCGTAGCGATGATTCTGCTAGTATACTAGTCGTAGTCGTTGTAGTAGACCGGCGATAAAAAATGTGTTGTCGATTAGAAGAGCGAGATGGCGTGCTCCAGCATGCGAAAAAGAGTGAGAGAGAGAGAAAGAAAATGTCGCGAGAACAGTAGAAATAGGAAAAACAACAACAACAACAATAACCACCACCACCACTATTACTACTAAGACCGCCATCATCATCATCATCATCATCAGTCTAAGAAGAACAGAAAGGGAGCAAATAACTATAGTGTAAAGAATTACAGCTAGGTCATGACTTGTTTGAGAATAATACTGATTGACTGTACAACATGCTTTTATCATTTCGTGAGTAAGGTGAAAATCTCCTGCTGTTTTCTTTCTCTAGATGAGAAGAAGAAAAACATTTTTTTTTCTTTGATTACTTTTCTGTTATCTAGAATCTTACTCATTGGTTCATTAAGCATACCAGTTGTATAAACCACTCATTTTTTCTAGTGAGATTCCTAATAGTATTATTGTTCTGTTATTTTTTTTTTCAATCTATTACATTACTCAGTTTCATCGTATTCTATTCAGATAAATAGACAAATAAACATTAGTCACCATTAAATATGTATGTATATGTGTATATACGGATATAAAATATTCCTTTGTTTTGTATTTTGATTAGAAACTTGTTATTATTGACAGACAAACTTACTCTTTCTTTACGTTTTTTATTATTATTATTAATTTTTCGTTTTATTTGATGAGGAAAATAGTATTGACGATAGTGATGATGACGAAATTAGCTCTTATAGAGAAAGAAAAGCAAGAGAAATATTGAAAAAAAAAATGAGAGAAAGAGAATAATGTTTTTTCCATTTCCCTTGCCAGTTTCTGAATGCAGAAGAAACAATTCTAAGTAGTCGAAAATAATAACATGCCATCAATAGTTATTATCTGAATAGTCGTCGTCGTTGTTGTTTTTTTGTTATTTTTTCTCTTCGTCTTTTGTCTTCTTTGATTTTTTTTTATAGATATAATAAAAAGGAAGCTAATCGTATATTTTTTCTTTAATACCTGTGTACATTTTGATCAGTTTCTCTCTCTCTTCGTTTAATATTCATGTTCAGTCATTGTTTTCTGTTATGTTTTCTTTTTTTTTTTATTTTCTATCTTTTTCTTCCATTGTAAATAGCAATGCGAAAGGAAAATCAGTGTGGCCGATCGCTGAGTAAGATTATCTGATTAGGT
>CAJNOI010000397.1:0-22581 GCA_905250115.1 Adineta steineri | reverse complement strand
AAGCTTGAAAATTCATACATTTATATTCTATCTTATTAGTTTATCTTGAGAAAATAATAAATAGATATTTCATTCGACTATATTTAATCATATTGAGATGCTTTTATAATCTTATTTTGAATTTATAAGATTATCTTTCAGAAACGATATATTCGAGTTTAAGATATATAATTCTATTTAAAAGAAAAAAGATAATAAATTCTTTTCATGACTTTTATCTTAATTATATTCATTTCGATAAGAATATTTTCATTCTTGTACTTAACAAAGATAATTAAATGGAAATGTATTTATTAATAGAACTGTAATAGTTATTTACCAATAGAGGTGAATCTATTGCTGTTTGAATATAAACGTTGTCAAATGATTTTGAATTATAATTACTGATTAAAAAGGGATTCTTGATAATTCATACAAAATTCATCTTTATTTTAAATCGGAATTTACAATGTTTATGAATGTTTTTCCAAAATTATCAAACTTTTTTAATAATATTCAACCTTAGTATTCGCTTGAGCCAAGTTATTTATCAAACATACCTCTATAAAAAAATACAATATAGAAATAATATTTTAATATGATCATAATTTACCTAATTTGATTTGTTGTATTAGCGAAACCTATCCAAAATTTTTCATATTCTTGAACTTTTTGTTGCATAGAATCAATTTTTATTTGTTGTTCAGATTCTTTTATTTCTAATTGTTTTATTTTCGATGTCTGTTGTTGTAATTGTATACGTAAACATTCAATGGATGTATGTAAATCAGTATCTTTTCTTTGAAATGAAGTTAAACATTGATCACATGTTAATAATACAAATGGACATTGTCTTTCATGTTCTTCATAATCTTTTCTTATTATTTTTTGTGCACAACCAATACAAGTTGATAATTGATAATTACATTCTTTTTCATGTTCTTCGAATTTAGTATATGAAATAATCTCTGGACATCCATTTGGTTTATATTGACAAAGGATATGTAAAGTAGATAAAATATGTGAAATTGTTTTTGGACACGGACGTTCGATGTATGATAGACATTCATAGGGACAAATTGGCTCAGATTTAGTATCATTCAAATTATGAATACAAGTTGAACAAACAACTTTTTCACAGTTTTTACAAGCAACTGGATTGAGTACAATACCTTGACAAAGACGACATTGAACTAGTTCAGGTAATTTTAAATCAATAACACGATCTAATGATAATAGTGGTACTTGATTATTCGAAATTATATCCATTAGTTGTTTTGTAGAAAAAAAGCAGTTAATATTTGAAATACTATTACTTTAAAAGTATAATATAGAATAAGATCTTGTGACTGTAATTCTTCAATTTACATAGTGTGAATCTTCTTCAAATAAAGGACAAAAAAATATGTTGATAGATAAAATCCAATGATTCATACAGGTTTTTATGTTGGAAGATTTCATAGTTGTCGATAAAAAGAATGAATAAGAATCATGGCGACATACGTATATTTCAACTAGTTTTATAGAATACTTTCATTAACGTAAAATAAAAACATCGTGCAATGTTTGAATTTAAATTTTTGGAAAACAATAACCCTATTGAGTATTTAATAAGACACAAAAGTTTATACAATTGAACAGAGAAATATTCCGTTTCAATTTTTATAATATATCTAAAATCATGACGTACAAAATGAAGATGAAACCATTTTTTCTTTATTCGCAATAGAAACGATATTTCAAAATACTGTCGTCTTTCATTGCTTTATTTGTCTTTCTTTCACGTGGTTTTTCTTCCCTATAAAGTCATATTAATATGACTTAACAGAACTGTATTTGTTTTAGTAGTTTTATGAGACACTTGTATTGTCTATTAATAATAAATTTGATGAGTAGCAAATAGTTTATACATATATATTTGTAGGATTTAATCAAATAGAAATAATTATTCATTATATATTTTTTGATGAATATAAATTAATCTACTTATCGATCTTTTTAGAAAATATATGTTAATGACTTCCGTAAATATATGTAAATCTTTTATATTCTATTCTTCTATTTTCATTTAGAGATAATCGATTATCTTTTTAAAAAATCAATTATTCATTACTTAGCTTTCTTCTATCTATTTTTATTTAGGTATTTGTCAAAGTTGTGGCTGTTCTTGGAACAAACATATGCATCTTACTTTTGGATATAAGATAGATCTTATCAATTATGATTGGGCTACAGTTTAATCCAAGAAAGGACATGATGAAACTTTACTGAATAAGGTTAATAAATATATAGAAGACTTGCGTAATGAAGAAATACTTATTTGCAAAACTTATAATAAACTTTGCAAATTTCTTTATAAAAATACCCTATTTCCAATCAATGATGATTTCATCGACTATCTTCAATATATTGTTCAAATAGAAAAAAGTGAAACAAAATGTTGATGCTCACAACATCGATATTATTGTTAATGTGGAAAAAATTATGACTGATTTTATCAACGGAATAGAATTTTTTTAAAACACATTAGAAAACCAAACAAAATTAGAAAATACAACAGAAATACTCCAATATCACGAGATATTTCTTCTAGTTGGTACACTTTATCGGTTATCCCTTAACGCACAACAAATTCGTCATCAAATAGATACTATATAAATTAATCAAGAAATATTCAGTACGAAACACTAAATCTATGTTGAACTACCAATAAAAGCAGCTCAATCGAAATTGATGCTCGAATTAAAAAACATCCTGTCTTCGCAATAACCAATTGTACACACTAATTATCATTTCAAGATGTATTATTTGTACTCGATATAATCAACTCTTTGTTCATTATAACTATTTTAAAATTATGGTTACTTTTTACTTGTGTATGATATAAGACGTATCATTTTATGTTGGAAGAAATTATTTTCCCATTCTGTTATTTATATATGACGTTGTGGTATTTTTTTATGTTCTGTTTTTATGTTTTATTTAAAAAAAAGGAGTTTTTTTTCGTTCTTTACTTTCTTTTAACACGTTTCTTTTTATTCACAAGTGTCTAGAAAGAAAATACTACGGTGTACATCTGATTATTTTATCAATAGCTGTATTAAATAATATTTAGGATTTATCAAGTAAGACTCCAACTTAATCAGTTTTTCTTAAAGAAAATTTTCATATTTTAAATTGTATTAATGATAATACACAGAAAATGATTTATTAACGATACTTCTTTCATCAGCAAGTGGGTAAAACTTGAATAATTACAACTTTTTGTTACAAGAGTTGTAGTGATTGACTGGATGTTTTTTAAGAACTAAATTTAGGAATCAGTTCTTATTTTTTTAAATAATAAATGATCAAGCATTTTACTAGAAACTGTTAGAGAATAACTTTGATTTAATATTATCAAAATTGTTCATATTGTAGGAATTTATTAAATTATTGGTATTAATTCATCATCAATCATATTGAGATAGTAGAGACATGACTAACATATTACCTGCATTAAAAAACCTTTTGAGTCATTCAAGTGAAATAAGAACAGCTGATGTGGAACGCATCGCTATTGGACAATTTGGTAATATTGGTTCAATTTATAATAGTTATCAAGATGAAATATTAGGTAATGTACATAATAATATGAAAGCAAAGACAGTTATATCAAATGACTTAGTAATGTGTAAATTATACCATGGTCGTACATACCAAACTCAAAATTTGCTCGAAATGGTTGGTATTGATCGACAATTACGTCTTAGTATTATTTTACAGATTGTACAACCAAAGGGTATAGCTTCCATTATCAATTATCCACGATCTATCGATACATATACTCGTTTTTTGTACTTTCGTTATCAATCTTCAATAGAATCATGTCATACAGATCTAATTAAAAGGCAAAAACTAGATACATCATTTAAGTCAGACCCACGTGCAACACATGTTATAACTAAAATTATTCGTGGTATCCATGCCGTTGTTATTATACAACTACCACACGATGAACAAGCTGAAATTGATATTTTATTAGAACGAATACGTGCAAGTTTAGAACACAAAGAAAACAATATTCTAATGACATTGAAAGATCGAGATCTACTTAGCCGTATTATTTCTACAACAGTCTATTCAAATATATGTACTTTGTCTGAAATAACTAATGTATACGATATATGGCAGAAAATCTTACAAATACGAGATAAGACTAATGAACATTCTGATTTAGTTTATATTCTTAGTTCTATTCAACAAATCAATCTTGAAAACACGGACAATAATGTAAACAATACAACACTAACAGAGCATGATATCGAAAATTTTGAAAATAGCTTGCTACAAAAATTATCGAAATTAAGAGTTTTGAACGTACGTATAAATCATGAATTACCCGAGTTACTACAAGATAAATTAGAAGAACCTTTAACAGTTGCTCGACAAAGTTTCTTAGAAATAAAAAATTTATATAATAATGTCATGCAACAAATTGGAAATCTATTTGTACGTTTACGAAAAAACGAAGTTGAAATAAATTCTGTTACCGAAATATTAAATTCCGATGTTCAAGATACAATTGATGCGAGCACACGTCGTCTGACTGATATTTCAGATGATCTTAAATTTAAAGGAAATTTAATTAAACAACTTGAAAACACAGGATTTGAATATTATGATGCTGCTAAATTAGGACTTACCGAAAATTCTAATGAACAATTCGTTCAAGATTTACTCTTAAAAAACAATTACAATAAACTATTTTTTTGTGCCACTGATCATCTAAAACAACAATCATCAAAACAATGGGATACCCTTTATTCTCAAATGATCAAACAGCGACAAGAAAATTCTGAATTGGCCATAATCTATGCAGATTTTACGTACACTAAATGGAATTTAAAAGAGATGATAATTTTACCTTCAAAACAGCAAACAATCAATATACCTCAATCAAATGATGAATATATTAATATTCTTCTTCTCGGTGAATCAGGTGTTGGAAAATCAACATTTATTAATGCTTTCGCTAATTATCTTCGTTATGACACTCTCAACCAAGCTGAATCTAGTAAACCATATGTTATAATTCCTGTTTCATTTGTCATGACAATTAATGATGAATACGATGAAGAAATTGTTAACTTTGGTGATGTAGATTCCAATGAAGATCATAATAATTCAGGTCAATCCGTTACTCAACAATGTCGATCATATGTTTTTAAACTTTCTAATGAAAAAAAATTACGAATTATTGATACGCCTGGTTTTGGAGATACAAGAATTGATAATCAAGATAATGTTAATATGAAAATAATATTTTCATTCATTAATCATATACCATATTTAAATAGTATATGTTTTTTATTTAAACCAAATGTTAAACAATTAAATCGGTTTTTATATTCATGTTATAAACAATTATTTGAATTTTTTGGTGAAAATATTCGTGATCATTTCATTTTTTGTTTTACCAATGCTCGATCAACTTTCTTTGCTCCAGGTGATACTCGACCATTGTTACAATCATTCTTTAATTCATTTCCTATTAAAAATATACCATTTGGAAAGAAAAATACATTTTGTTTTGATAGTGAAGCATTTCGATATTTAGTTGCTTTACAAAGATCTTTAGTTTTTAAAGAAATTGAAAGAGATGAATTTGAAAAAAGTTGGATACGATCAGTGGCAGAAGCTCAACGATTTAGAAATTATCTTTGCAATGATCTTCGTTCATATCGTAAGAATATTGAATGGCAATCAGTACAAGAAATTCAATTTCAAATCAATTCTATAATTCGTCCAATATTAGAAGCAATACGAAATATTCTTCGAAATATTTTGTTATTTGATGTGAACTCATATATTAAACTCAAACCAGTTAAAGTCAATGAAGATTCCGTTATCTGTTATTCATATGAACGTCAAAGACAACAATTTGGTCAATGTTGGATTTTATTGGATCATCTACATTCATTATCAAATCAGGTTAGATTATTATCTAAAATTCAATATAATAAATATATTTTCTTAGTTTAATTATTGATATATTTTTAGTGTTCATTAGATCAACATAGTTCAGTTGCATATAGATTGGGATATGAATATGTTAACGATCGAATAAATGAATCATTAGTTGATTTGAATCAGCAACGAACTACTCTATGCAAAGTATCTGCAGAATTGGCTTGTTTTCTAACAGCGTCTCAATTAAATCAAGAGGACCCATTTTTATCTGGTTTAATTAGAATGATCACAGAAGAAAATATGATTTGCCAAAAAGAAAATCAAAATCATATAAATCAAAAATTAATGATTGAACTAGAGAAGTTTAAAAATGAATATCAAAATTTCAATGCGAAATATTCCAAGAAAAAGAATAAACCGTTGTCTGATATTTACGAATTAATCAAATCAGTTAATGAAATATCTATGGTTAAAAAACAACTTCATGCCATTAGAAAGCATCATAAATCCTTATTAACAGCTACTGAACAAAATTTCTATGAAGAGTCAACTGATTTTTAATGATATAGATAGAACTCTCACTTCCATATATGGATATTTTCTTCGTCTTTTTTTGGCATTTTCCATCAAACCCCTTGTATATAAATGATATTATTCTCAGATTGCGCAATAAAACATATGTTGGCAAAAACCACTTTGTTTTCTTTCCTATTACGTTTAGAGACCTTTGAAGTATCCAATAAATTTTATGTGTCTTACATAGTATATATTAACAATCGTTCTCTTTTAATATTCTTCACTACGTTTTATTTCTTCCGTTGTCCACTGTTTTTCTTATATTGTAAAAGTTGACTGATCTTTCCAATGTTAAAGATAATACCATAAAGGTATATTAATATAGAAAAATATCAAGTTTTTGTTATATAATTCACTAAAATAGTCTTGATAATTATTCTTCCATTTTAGTATTTTGAGATAAACAAACAACTATCTGAATGGCGATGAGATATCAAAAACAACAAAAAAACTCTATAAAAGCAAATCGGCATTGTCAACCAGATCGAGAAATCAATATATTACTATTAGGACAAACAGGAGTGGGAAAATCAACATTTATCAATGCATTTGCTAATTATATTGTTAATGACACGTTAGAAGAAGCAGTCAATGATGAAATACAAGTTATTATCCCATCTTCATTTTCTTATACCGATCAAGATACATTTGAGGAAAAACAGATTGCTATTGGTTTTGAAGACGAATATGAAACATTTTCCACTGAAGGTCAATCAAGCACACAACAATGTCGAAGCTTTGTTTTTCCAATTGGTAATAGAAATTTACGTTTGATTGATACACCTGGTATTGGTGATACTCGAGGTATAGAACAAGATTCAAAAAATTTTCAAGAAATATTAGCATACATTGCGCAATATGAACATCTAAATGCAGTATTTATCATGGTTCGACCAAATGAAGAACGTTTGAATATACTTTTTCGATTTTCTATCAATGAACTTCTTCGACATTTGAATATTGACATTAAAGATAATATTATGTTTGTTTTTACCAATGCTCGATCAAGTTTCTATATGCCCGGTTCTACCAAAAAACTTCTTGAAGCACTTTTTAGCAAACATCGTCTAGAATACAATGTTGAAATTCCATTTTCAAGAGATAATACATTTCTCCTTGATAGTGAAGCATTTCGTCATCTAGCATTATGTAAAAATAATATACAATTAGATGAAAATCAAACAAAAAGTTACACAAGAAGTTGGGAGCATTCTGTAAAAGAATATGCTCGTCTTATGCAACGCATTAATGCGCATTCTCTTCATGCTATTAGTAATATACTTTCATTAAATGAAGCTGAACAACTTATACGAAAACTTCCAAGACCAATTGCTGAAACAGCAAAATTGATTGAAGAAAATATTCAACTTGCAAAAGAGCATAAACAAAAAGTACTTAATAATCCTCAAATTGCATTAGAAGGCATCCCTCAAAATAATGCTATCATTAAAACATTAAAACATCCACGAACAGTATGTGTTGGAGAAAATTGTTGTCGAGTTATAGAAGTGAATGGTGAAAAGCAAATGGAATATTTACATATATGTCATGATGAATGTTATTTAGCAGGTGTTGTGCAAGAAACATTATATGATCCAAAACTACAAGATTGCACAGCTATGGAGCCTGAAGAAGGTAAAAGAATGATACTATTCTTCTTTCTATTTTATATGAATTTTGTTTTATTATTTAGGTTTTTGTACAGTTTGTGATTGTCATTGGTTGCAACATAAACATATTACTTATGAATATGCAACAGATCGCATTCATATCAAATCAAGTAAAGATATGACTTTAGCTGATATTGATCGACGTATTACCGATTTACGAAATGAAGAAAGTAAAATTCAAGATATCTATAGAAAACTTGTACGATTTCTTCATGTAAATGCCATATTACCCGTAAATGATGATTTTATTGAATATCTTCAATATTTTATTCGGGAAGAACAAATGAAACAAAGTGCCGGTGCTCAAAATACAGAAATTATTGGTAGTCTAGAAAGATTAAAGGATGATTATAATAAAGAAATGGGATTATATAAAAAAACATTAGAAGAACAGAAAAACTCAATAAATCCAAGTCAATTAGTGAAACCAGAGGAGATATTTATTTTAGTTGAAACTCTCTATGAACTACCTATTACCGGAAAACAGATTAAACAGCAAGTTGACGGAATAAGAATCGGTCAGACAAGGTCGGGTGCTCAGCGTGAAACTTTTGTTGAGCTACCAGCAAAAGCTGCTTCATCAAAAGTAATGCTCGAATTAAGAGAAATCGTTTCGACACAATCATAAAAAGTTTTAAATATGATTAATTAAGAGATATGTTAATTCTTTTTTAATTGTTTAAATAAATATAAAACAATGCATATAGAAAAAATTAAGAATATGTTGATATTCGATATGTTGAAAATTACGTAATTAACTTTGTTTCGATTAATAAACGAAGTATCAAATATCACAATTCAGTCTTTAATGATACAAAAAATGAATAGAAAAGAAAGTTTAAACATTCGTAACTTCTCTTCTCAGTCGGTAGTACACTTCATATAAACTTATAATCAATACTTGACAGAGGATATTCTAATACATAAAATATCCTAAAGTGATAATGATACTGATTTAAATACAAGTTAGTGAGAACACTGTATTGTAGACTAAAACTAATGAAAAGTTCGTACGATTAAGTTTCAAAGTAGAATAAAACGTTTTTTTCTCAATTGAGACTGTGAGTATAGGTATAGTGAATCGTTTGTGTCAGCGCTTCATGATGGAGGTTTTCACGTATAATATCATTGGACATGAGAACTTGTTCGTATATGTACTTATATGTCGATAGATAAATATTCCTTCAAGTCATGATGACGAAGCAAATATTTTGATCCTATTTAAATGCGAGAAAATGACAAGTATAGAATATTTCTGTGCATTAAAATCAATAAATTAGCGCATCATAAAACTACAATTTTCGATATTAAATATCATACAATTATTTAGATTATCTTCTATTAGATATTAATCAAAATTTATAAAGATGGTTAAAATTCGTCACTGGACTCTCCCAAATGGTTTTAAAGCTCATGTTAGTGAGAATGATCTTAAGTTAGTTGAAGAAGATTTATCAGAAGATCTTCAACAAGGAGGTTAATATTATTATTTCATTTGTTTTTCCTATCATATCTTTTTTTTTTATAATTTTAGAAGTTCTTTTGGAATCAGTTTATCTCTCGGTTGATCCATACATGCGGTAAATATATTTATTCAATTAAACAAAAAAATATCATATTTATATTTAGTATTCATGGTGACCCTATTGGACCACATAAAACTATGTTTGGTGAAGCTTGTTTAAAGTAAATTTATTTTTTGAAATTAAACATCAATATATTTATTTTGTTATTAGAGTAATTAAGACTCGTAATGGTGAATTTCCTCTTGGTACACTCGTTCTTGCAAATAGTGGATGGAGAAGTCACTATTTATCAAAAGACGGTAAAGATCTTCGATCAATTCCATATGATCTAGGTTCACTTTCACCTTCCGTTTCACTTGGTGTACTTGGTATGCCTGGGTAAAAATAAAAATAGTTATTTTCCAAAAATAATTCTTTTCATTTATCAATATAGATTAACTGCCTATTTTGGTCTTCGTATATTAGAACCTAAAGCAGGTGAAATTTGTGTTGTGAATGGAGCTGCTGGTGCTGTTGGATCTTTAGTTGGTCAGTTAGCTAAACAAAAAGTAAAGATTAGTTTTTTTTATTGTATATATATATATATTTATTGTTTAACAGGGTTTGACCGTTATTGGTTTCGCTGGTTCAGATGAAAAATGTAATTGGTTAACTAATGATCTTAAATTTGATTATGCATTTAATTATAAAAAGATTTCACTTGAAGATGCCTTCAAAAAAGCAGCACCAAAAGGAGTTGACGTGTTTTTCGATAATGTGAGTAATACTATCAAGTTTTATACATGATAAAAAATATGTTTTTTAGGTTGGTGGTGATTTTTTTCATGAAATGGTTACAAAACATATGGCACATAATGGACGTGTTAGTATATGTGGTTCAATCTCAAATTATAATGACACAGAAAAACATAAATGTATTTTTTATTCTAATGTCTATTATTGTAAAATAATTTCTATTTCTAGTTCCACAAATTAATATGGATATTCTTTTTCATGAATTGACTATTCGTGGTTTTATGGTTTATTCATTTGAAAAAGAATTCGATACAGCTTTTAATGATATGGTTCCACTAGTAAAAAAAGTAAATAAGCAAGAAGAAGATGAACGAATTTGTTTATAGTCTGAATATTTTTTCTAGGGTGAATTGAAATTTAAAGAAACTTTATTTGAAGGTTTTGAACAGATGCCAGCAGCATTTGTTGGATTATTTAAAGGTGAAAATACAGGTAAAGCTATTGTTAAAGCAGGCAATTATCCATAATTGATAATCATAATTTTCTTATTTGTATTCGGTGATCTTTTTCTTTTATGTAATGCGACTTTTTTAAATAAAATTTGACTAGTCTTATTAAAGCAACTATTATAATTTATTTTTTAGAGAGTTATAGTCTTTGTCACAATCCTTAATAAATATGCAACTTATCAAAAAAAAGTAGTAGAGTTGTGATGAAACTTTATTTAATCTGTTAGTAGGTATGCATATATAAACATTGTCATAAAAAATAGATACAAAATAGAAATGTTTTGTTAGCAGGTGAGGATGGGTTTGTGTGTATGCGAGAGCATTATATTATGTTCACATTCTCATCCATACAGATTCTCATCTACTTTTCGTATCAAAATTGCTGAAAACTGAGATTAGAAACTGATAAAAAGATGAATAACTACGTAGAAAAAAGTAACAATTTTAAATCGTATACTTTATTCTATCGGTGTTTATCTGATATGCAATGTGTGTGTTTATCTACTTGATATTGTTATCTCATGTCGTTTCAACTTGCGCTCTAAGGATAATAAGCACGATTTTTGGTATATAAGATTGTTGTTTTCTTTTTTGGCGCATTTACTCTTTCTTATAACGAGTTATGATGTGGCCAACACTTGTTTGGTTGCTTGTGTTCTTGATAATGGTAAACGATTCGTTCTCAAAAATACATAAATCTATCGTTGACACTGTGACGATGACGCCATCCCCTATTCCAGATACCGAATTCGAACAAGTCATTGCTGAACGTTATCTATTTGCTCCATTTAAAAATGAATGTACAGCCTGGACGGTACTCAATAATGTTGCTTATGTATGGCAGGCTGCTTCATTGCCACAATATCATTTTCAAGCTGCTGAGGGAGTTTGGTTACTAATGCAGACCAATATTAATATTTCAAACACTCATCAGTCAGCAACTGGAAAACTTCAAATGTCTTATATGTCTTTATCTGCCAACGGTACTTTGATAGTTTTACCCGAGATTGATGTTAAGAGCAATGCTAGTTTTTTGGTCGTATCGCATAATACCAGCAGTGCACTAGCCTACACAGCTGCTCTTATCTCACCACAACATGTACAGTTAATTGTATGCGATCGATCGGATGCTACTTTGTGCAGAGTGACGCGAACTATTGCATTTCCTTCTATTCTGGCTAACACCACTAGAATAACATCTGGTGTATTTGTAGAAGATCAAGGTATTGCAGGATGGTTATATATTGCTTCCGATTCTGGTTTACATGGATTGGATCTTTCTACATTCATGATTGATTCCTTTTTGAATGGAATTAATGTATCCGTATCCTCTTTAGCATGGAGTTCCAAACGAAAAACAGTATTCGCTGGCACGGAATTGAAACTTTGGATTTATACATATGAGAGTACCAACCGTGGGTGGCGTTTTGAGCACATTCGCGGACTTATTGATGCAGCAATTACATCACTAGTATATAATGATGTGCAAGATAAATTATGGATTGGCCAGAAAACTGGAATTACGCTTCTCTCACCCGCTGTTATGTCGACGGGGAAACTTCGTTGGTACTTTTCTAGACTGGCCGGACAAATTTCGAATCCTGGATCAGACATTGGCCATCTTCCATTTGCCAACATTACTACCTTGAGTGTGAGTCATTCTACATTATCTGATAGTCGAGTCTGGTTAGGCGCTATTCATGGAGTCATGCGTTTTGATTCGAATGATACGGATCAAAATGCTTGGCGCGTGTTTAATAGCCCTAGGTATATGCCTAATCGTGACGCATTAGTTAATGTAATTTCATTGGCGGTATTGAGTCGTCCTAGTAATGCAACTGCTAGACTGGGTAGTGCTGCTGTAGCGGTTAGCAGCAAAGGCTTATCCGTTCTTCGCTTTGAGATGTGGACATTGGCTAAAAAAGTAGAACATTTTCAAGCGTTTTTCAATCAACCAAACAGACACGAAAAATATGGTCTGGTGTCTAGTTGCCGTATGTCATCGTGGGGTGATAGTCGAACGTGCGTCAAAGGAGCAACTAATAGTGATGCTCTTTGGACGGCCATGTATGTAAGCAGCCAAAGCTTTCGTTATAAAGTGACACAAGATAAAGCCGTCAAAGTAGCGGCTTGGAAAATTTTTGAAGCAGTGGAAGTACTCAATAAAATCACAGGTAGTATGAGAGAATCATAATTATTAATAGTTTCTTTTTTTGTTAATATATTTTTCAGGTATCTCGGGTTATCCTGCTCGCTCATTCGCTAAACGCACTGACTTTCCGTATGCACCTCAGTGGTATCCTTCTCCAGTATATCCAACACTTCAATACCAAGGTGATACTTCATCCGATCAGATCGCTGGATATGAATTTGCTTTCCCACTTGTTCACGATCTGTTAGCTGAAACCGAAACTGAGAAGATAAGAGCTTATACACTACTCTTAAATATGACTACTCATATTCTGAAGCATGATTGGTATTTAGTTGGCGAGAATCAGACTCGTACGACATGGGGCATATGGAATCCAATATTTGTGAATGACGACTGGGGTTTCCTAGATGATCGAGGTCTCAACAGTCTGCAAATACTGGCTTTCTTACTTCAAACTTATGCTTACAGCGGTGATGAGATGTTTCTCGATGGTGCTGAACTTCTTGTTGAATCCTATCAATACGATGCTAATCTTATTAATCCAAAAATGATTGCCGTTTGCGATGAAGATTTCTCAGATGATCAACTGGCTTATCTGTCCGATTTTAATCTAGTTTATGCAATCAACACGATTGCTACGACGACCAAATTATCTACAGCTCAGAAAGCACGGGCAAAGTCGATTACCGATAATTTATTGGAACATATGAGGATTGGATTAGATATATCACAAAGGTATAAACAAATGGAGAAATCTCCATTCTATAACTTATTCTATTGTTATGCCAGTGGTCAGCTAAATCAAACACGACATCTGTTTAGCAGACCTTCTACATTTCCTTTTGATTTCGATTGTAGTTCCTTACTAAATGATGGTGTCTGGCAAATGCAGCGTTGGCCATTGGAGCTCATCAGTTGGCCACAATACATCATTGATCGTTTAGATATTCAACAAAATTTTCCAGCTACCTGTGGAGATAGACCACAATCATTGCAAATGTTACCTCCTGATGAGCGACTCATTCATAAATGGAGCTTTAGTGTCTATGACTTATCGTTATTTGAACAAGATGGACTTCGTGAAGAAGATCCAGTCGCTTTCCTGATAAGTTATTGGGCAATGCGTTACTTTAACTTGCTAGAATAATAACAATTTTGTAGCGTATATCATCGAAAATATTCGACTAATTAATCACCAATTTTTAATTTTAAAGTACTTTTTTGTTTTTGATCTATATGAATAAATTCTACGACATCTTTCTCGAAAAAACCGTTGTCATCATTTTCTACTTCTAGAAGACAAATGTTTAGCTAGGCGTTCTGATTCTTGTAGCCGAACGTTTATGTATGCACGATACACTTCGATATTATTGTGCAGAGCAAGTTCGATTTGATAGAGTAAAAAAAACGCGAAATTTAACGTATGAGTTCTAACCGAATCGAAATAGATAAGTAATAAGAGTAAACTTCACTCTAAAAATTGATACGTAAAAAATCTCATATATAATTAGGATTAAGTTTATTTTTATTAAAATACAAAAATTGAACTGCATGAAAAAACAGCTGTATAAACGTCGTTTTTAATTTCTATCAAATTTTTGCTCTCGATGAGTAAACCTTAAATCAAAAGAAGATTCTGAGTATATGTATAGAAAGAGCATAATATTGCCATTCTAGATAACTAATAAATAGACAAAAATCGAGCAAAGATTTTTTACACGCAGGTAATACTGAAGTTTTAAAACAAAATCTTGATGTGTAGATCATGTTACAGCACTTGTTCATTGTTCGATAAGATTTTGAATTACTAAACCTTACACATCTACTAGGACAAACAAACAGTATGATTATGATAATATTAGTTTCTATTCTCAATAATAGATAATGATTGGTAAATAGTCTTTATCTTACTAATGTATACTATTGCCATTGAAATAATAATATTATGATAAATATGCAGATCAATAACTATGAATCTGATATATAAAACAAACTATTTTAATATTAATGTATACAATATCCTCCATGTTATTATATACTTCACATAGTAAATTTTAAGAATGTAGAGCGAGACAAAAGGCGCAAGTCTTGAAGTAGAGAATTCATTATGAATCATCTACTATACTAGCGTTCCCAGTAGTTGAATTTCTATAGACTAAATAAATAATATATCAACTTGTTCTGAATTAATCAAATAAACTTTAAATATTAATCATATTTTAGAAAACTATGGTAGAAATGACTCACTGAAAAGATATTCATCATAATAGGCTTCATAATAATCACATTAAAACAAATGTTTATTCACGTAAAAGAATAACATAAAGCGCACATTAAATTCAGGCAAAAAAACATTACAAAATGTTATTCTCATCACATACAAAATAAAAGAATAAGATCAGCATATATAGAATATATACTATAACGAAGGATATGAGATAAGCAAGGACATCAAAATACGTGCTCGTATGATAACTGTTGTAATATATATCCTAACGTGCAAGACGTTGATAGTCAATTCTGTCCGATCTAATAATATTATCATCGACAAATTAAATTTATTTTATATTAATAATTACATATTTTATTAAATCATTAAAGGAGATATTTATAAAATAGATTCTTTACATTTATCATAGAGTAATTTGATCAGATCGATAAAGGTCTACATACAACTGCTTGTAATTTAAACCTTTTTTTCAAGTGATTCTATATCAGACTATTATCATATTATATAAAAAGTAAAGATTAATATTTCATTAAAATACTTTTGCTATTTAATAGGAAAATTCATTCTTTTAAGTTCAAAAATTGTCCTTGTTTTTTAATATTATATCTATAGTCTATATACAATAACATAGAAAAATTGAAATACAATAAATAGACTTCTGTTTTTTGTTCTTTGCTATTTGGTCAACGAATAATATAAATGTACAAAAACGAGAAATGTATACTGCATTCTTTGCTTTTCTTCTTCTCCTTCTCCTTCCTTCTCCTCGTTCTTTATCCGTTTTTATTTTTCTTTATGTCTCCTTCTTGCTGTTAGTTTAGACTGTCGTCGAACTATGGTATTAATATTGTGCAAAGTGAACGCCGACGAGACGGATAGAAGAATGTGTGACTCACCTCTTTTTCTCTCTCTCTCTACTCATTGAGTTAAGAAGAAGAAGAAAAAAAACGGTCGTTATTTTCTTTCACTTTCTCTTGCCAACATTGACGAGCTGATGACGAACGCGCACACACATAGTCATGACTGATGAGACATCAACTTCATCATTTCCAGTTAAATACCTTGGCAACTAAAAAATAACATTAACTAGTTATTTTTCGTCTGATTCATAGATTTCTGATACTGAGTCTGAGAAAATGAAATATACATGAATTGGTTAACAATTTACAACTTCCCTTTCTCTAGAGTGTTCTATCACGCCATAGGATTTATTATTTTTCTTATTTCTCTATTGACATGCATGATGACTCACATAGAGAATTGATCCTTGAGTATATAAATATGTCCATTATTTATTGATATAGTTTATTTCAGAATAAGCAAAATAAGAAATTTATGGCAGAATCATCGACAGCTGATTATATATTTAAAATAGTTTTAACTGGTGATTCCGGTGTTGGAAAATCTAATTTATTATCACGTTTTACACGAAACGAATTTTCACTTGAAAGTCGTTCAACAATCGGTGTAGAATTTTCCACAAAAGAAGTACAAGTCGATGGAAAAACTATTAAAGTACAAATATGGGATACTGGTAAGAATTTTTTTGAATAAAAAGAAAAAAACAACATACATTTGTTTTTGTGTATTATCTATAGCTGGTCAAGAACGTTTCATGGCAATTACAAAAGCTTATTATCGTAATGCCTTAGGTGCTCTTGTTGTTTTTGATATTCTTAAAGCATCAACATTCCAAAATCTTGATCAATGGTAAGAAGAAAAAAACAACAACGAAAATTTTATTTTTTTATAAAATTCATTTTCTTAGGTATAATGAAGTACGAGCTAATGCTGGTATTGATTGTTCAATTATTTTACTAGGAAATAAATTAGATCAACGACATATACGTGCTGTTCTTCATGATGATGCCAAACGTTATGCTGATGAAAGAAATATTCAGTAAGAATTTCTTTTCAAATAAATTAATTAAGATTTATATTTTTTTTCTTAGATATGTTGAAACATCAGCATTAGATTCAACAAATGTTGAACAAGCATTTCGAACACTTATCGCAGATATATATCGTCATTGGGCAGCTCGTATGGATTCAATGAAACAAGAATCTAATACACTCTCACAACAACATATTCCCCAAACAATTAAACCAGGATATTCATCAACAACATCAAATCCAGCAGCTACAAATAATTCATGTTGTAGTAGTTTTACATAGAACATCAAACGTTTTTTTCTTCTCTTATGTACAATGTGTACTATTTCTTCTTCTTTGTTTTTTCTTTTGTCATAATTGAATGAAGGAAAGAATCTCTCTCATAAATACGCGCGAAACAAATGACTTGTGAAAGTGAATATTCATTTATATGTTTATCTAGTAAAAAAGAGTATCATTGGTTATGGATCCTATTACCTATTAGTCTTCTGATTGTTTTTCTTCTTTATATATTTTCTCATCCAAATTATGCAAGATTATCATCATATACTTATCAATCAATCAATCCAACAAAAAATTCCCTTAATTTACGTCCACTAAAACAAGAAAATGATGTATTTAATCAACAAGTTAAATATTCAATGCCTGAAGTATCATCGAAATTTCTATTTGAACAATCGAAAGAAAGAATAATACCAAAGAATAATAGTGTATTACATATAGACAAAACACAATATAAAACGAGTGCGTTTTTATAACAAGTGTTAAAATTTTTATTGAAATATCCACTCCTATTGTTAGACAATGAAAAATAGTATTAGTAGAAATGCAGATGATTAAAATTTTAATACTTGACTTGCTTCTTAAAAAGAAGTCAGTATAAAATTGTTTCTCTATTATCGTTCCTTGCATACTTTTACTCACATTTGAATTTTCAATTCCAGTAGTCACTTATCACTATAATTGTTAAGACAATAGACTATTCACACTATTGTACTTTTTGTACAACTCACGTAAATTTTCGAAGAAAATCGTGAGCGTAAGTTTTAAGTTCAAGTTTTCCAGCTTCCCTCGCCCCCCCCCCCCGGATTCAATAAAAATAAGCAAAAATCATTAAAAATAGCTATAAATTAATTAAATTTGAGCAAAAAAAGAAAACAAAGCACTTAAACGTGATCAGATATTTTGATGCGAATATACGTGAGTTCCACATTTTCAGCCCTAACCGGGCTGCGCTAATAAGCTTTTCATTAATTGATTATACTAGATTTCAAATATCTGATTAAGACTTTTTCTTATTTTGATAGCTCGTGAATTGAATAATCTAACTTCTTCTCCTGAACTGTTAGATCATCCATCAATTAATAATTCCAATGATGCTTCTATTAATCAATGGAATGAATTACGTACACCTGTATTAGCAAATTATCCGGATCTAATTGATGCTGCAGAAGCACGTCGAATACATACGGAATCATATTCTCGAAATAAAGATCATCCATTATTATCCGATGATATTATTAGATTAATTAAGAAAGGTTTCGGTGAATCTGATCCATATCCAACTAAGAATAATCTTGGACGAATATGGTTTTTTCTTGAATATAATCCATATTTAAGACAATTATATTTAACAATTATTAAAGCACGTTGTCTTCGTTCGATGACAAATTGTGAACCAACAACATTTGTTCGAGCAGAAATCTTACCGAAATTAAATCTTTCATTTTCAACAGATATTATTAAAGAAAATTCTAATCCAAATTATATGACAGAAACAATATTTAATATAAATCTTTCTGAATTTTCATATAATATACTTAAATTAACTGTACATGAAGTTGATAAAGATGTTTTTCATACACCTATTGGTACTACATATTATCCTCTTGATCATTTACTTATTGCACAACGTGCAAAAGGACATGCTGTATGGAGAAATTTGTTTCCTGGTATGGAAAATCTCAACATTAATCTTAAAGATAAAATTTTATTATAGAATATGGTGATCCATCAGCTATTGGTCTTATTCAAATTCGTGCTACTGTTTTTTATGATGCTAAAAACGATTGTTTAAATATCTATGTTCATTCATTACGTGCAACAGGTGTTGTTAAACAAGCTTATCAAGTTTATGTACATGCATCAGTTGCTATACATGATTCTCCTATTATACCTCAAGAACATCTAGAATCTTCTCATAGTAAATATGGTCCAATTGTTTCCTTGGAACAATATAATGATACAATTTATGATCAATTATTTCGATTTACGGTTTATAAACATGAATTTAATGAAATGACTGTTGTCTTAGATGTATATCGTCGTTCATTAGGTGAAGAATTTTTTAATGATATTCTTCTTGGACGTACTGTAGTTGTTTCACCAGAAATGTTAACAAAAAATTTAAATACTGAAATACAATCACCATCAAATATAACAGAAGAATCTCCATTAAATCCAGATAATGAAAAAAAAATTGAACAGAAGAAAAAACATAAAAAAAGAAATATATCGATTAAATATAATAAATGATGTACAATTTACGTATTTAGGTGATTGGTAAAAATCAAGACATGATTTTGTCATGCCCCATTTTGTCTACTAATAGATACATTCCCTGATATCGCCCATAAGAAAAAAAAATTATTTTTGTTAATGCTTTGATTAATTATAGAAAAGAGTGTACGAATTGTTCGTTAAACACAATATTCGTGACTTGATTGTTTTCTTTTAATAAGAAAAGTACAGGTATGACATTACCCTATGTTTCAATACATAACAACGAGCTAGTTACGCACGAGTGCTTTTAATACTTTATATAAATTTCAAGTAAGTATTCTATCTATTTATATTAAACACCTTGAATTACAATAAAAAGCAAATATGGCAGTCAACAATTCAACTGGTATGGGTTCCCGAACAATTCGACAATACAATCGAGTTGCCAATGAAATGATGAGATTTGTAAACAATACTTATGAATATGATGAATCAAATTCAAATGATAATCAATGGTATAAACATCAATCTAGTGGAACAAAGAGAAATGTATTGATCAAAAATCATGCTACTCAATCACCTAAATTTAATCCTGTACAAGCATCGCCACCTGTTCGTAAACAACGCACTCCACACAAAAAGTCACGTTAAATTATTTTTTTTTCTTCTTATTCTTACGAAATAAAATAACATGTATATTTAATAGCAGAAAGAGAAGGAAAATGTTTTCTACTTATTCTTAATGCGAAATAAAAAAAAATAAACCACGTAAGGCAATGTATATATATACAGGTACATTACATGATTATTTTACATTTGTACGAACATCATCAAACGAGTGATAGGATGCCGAAGTTTTATCCTTCACATCATCATAGAAGTACTTATATTCAAGCTCGACCATTCGATGAATTTTTGATTGGACAACCTATTGATCATGTAGTTTCTTCAGGTGGTATCAGTGATATTCAGATTGCTGCACGACAAGATCCTTCTTTAGCGCAGAATTATGTTCCTTCTGGATCATTTGCTCAGAACGCATTTTCAACTGCACTTTCACGTCCTGGTCCTTCTATTGATATATTTAAATAGTTTAATTTTTTATCAATTTTTTTAACGAAAAAAAATTAATAAAATCGATGCTTAAATTTTAAAAATATAAAACAAAAACTTGCATTATTATTTCGCAAGATCGAATATAGAGAAGTGAATCACGCAGCTCTGTAAAGAGCGCGATAAAAAAAGGTAATTGCATAGGCAATAAATGTTTTCGATGACGTTAGATTGATGTTATCGAATAATTCAGAACATGGAAAAAACCAACTGATAAAATTCAACGATAATTATGTATATTCTAAGAATTATATTTATTATTAAATTTGAAATTTTACAAAAATTGGAAATACTTTCTAATGTTTTTTTTTTGTTTAAATCTAACTTATAGTTCCATATGTTTGCTGATTTATTGGCATTTGTTTTTTATCATTATAATGTTTTCGTATTTGTTTTTCGAATAAACTACATGGCATTTCAACAAGTATAACAACAAATATTGATGTAAATAAAGTTAGAATTATTTGTGATATGAAATTATTCAAAACTATACTTGTTTGATAATGAATAGTTGTTAAATGATTATAAACTTGTGTAAGAATAATTATTGGATGAATTAAATAAGCTGAATAACTTAAACGAGCTATAATTGTCCAAAGAGGCCATGAAAGAATTTTATTTATTAATCCACCATGATTAGTAGAACAAGCAAAGATTAACCAACCAACTGCTATTGCCCAACATTGACGAGATAATGATTGATAGATAATACCAAAAAATTTAGGAAAATAATTTGAATAAAATGGAAAATAAATACAAATCATTGCCAGAATAATTGAAATGATTGTATAGAAAATAATTTTAATTTTAGATAATGTAGAATGATATTGTTCAATAATTAATCTTGTTATCATACCAATAATAAAAGGACCAATTCGACACCATGGTGTTATATAAACTTTCTCGAAAAAATCCAATGATGGACTATCAAAATCAATTAAACCTCCTTCAAAATGTGGATTTTTACTAATTATACATATTGTAGTAATTATATTTATCAAAAGAATAATCAATAATAATGCATATGTTAATCGACGACGATTTAATATAAATGGTATAAGAAGTATTGGAGCTAATAAATGGAATTGAAAATCATTTGCAATATACCTTTCATAAAATAGAAAATAATTAAATATATGATTTCTATATCGACTGTACTAAGCTCATAATTGATTCTCCATTTAGAACAGAGAGTATAGTTATTAGTACAAGAGTAATAATTGTTTAGTGTTACTATCAGAGATGGGCAACTCCAACTCCATCAATCTTTTCAGGGCTCCACTCCAACTGCGACCCCGATGTTTGCGATATCAAATCTAACTCCAGGTAAAAAAGCGTCAACTCCGGAGTTGGCTTTGCTCACCTCTGGTTACTATATATAGTCTTTGGTTTCGCTATTTTAAGTGCTTGACATTATCATCCTATTACAAGTATTAACATCGATCGATTTTGTAATTTATACAATTGTGTATATTCTCGGCAAGATGCTATTAAAATTTAGTGGATTTCGATGACAAAAATTAAAGATTAAGTAAGATTCCTAGGTAGATAATTGGCACTGATTAATCCTCAGTTACTGTTGTGGGGTCCACGTGGACCCACTTTACAGATTTTCGTCTCGCACTATATAACTATTTACTGTTTCGAGTCATTTGTTTTATGTAACCTCTAGTCATTAATAGGTATACAATATCCATGTGAAAAATCATGCCCAGATCTAAGAGAGAAAAAATGCGGATATAGA
>CAJNOI010000396.1:24509-55292 GCA_905250115.1 Adineta steineri | reverse complement strand
TATATAATTCAGCAGTGTTCCAGTAACTGACACCATTCCATCCACCTGTAACTAACACTGTTCCATTGGCTAAGACGGATGCTGTGTGATATATACGTGCATAACTCATATTTCCTGTTGTTGTCCAAGTGCCTGTTGATGGATTATATAATTCAGCACTTTTCAACGAACCACTACCATCGTCTCCACCTACAACTAACACTATTCCATTGGCTAAGATGGATGCTGTGTGACAGTCTCGTGCATAACTCATATTTCCTGTTGTCGTCCAAGTACCTGTTGATGGGTTATATAATTCAGCACTTTTCAAGGAGCTACTACCATCGTATCCACCTGTAACTAATACTGTTCCATTTGCTAAGACGGATGATGTGTGAGAGTCTCGTGCATAACTCATATTTCTTGTTGTTGTCCATACTAAATTCAACAAACATATCACAAAAAGATGTTTCTTTATATATCCTCATATCATCCACCTCAACACTGTATCTACTTGTTTTAATCACAAACGAAATAAACCTTAATCTTCATGAATATTTCTTTTCTTTTATCAAGAACACTAATTTATACGTTAGAATACAATAATAATGTGAATAGATATGAATATTACAAGTTCTCAGATATTGAAAAACAAACAAAAGATAAACTCATCTTTTATTCGAAACATCCACAAGTAATAATCATATCTTTATTCATTTGATGTACTAAATCAGTTTCAAGTAATTTGCAGAATGCCAAAAAAAGTGCATATTTTTATTTTACATTTCTTTATGTACGAAACTCAATGGGAGCATATCGATGTTTGTTTTAAACTATTTTACAGCTGTTTAGCGAATAAGAACTTTGATATGTACTAATATTTCATCACAAATCAGAAGAATAGAGTTAAAATCTTACTTATCACTCGACTTTTTAACTCTTTAGCTGACATTTGAAAATTTATTATCCAATTTATAGAGTGAAATTATATGAAAGATCATTTATGAATGCTATATGTATCATCATTACAAATATAGATGAGAAAATACGTCAAAAACTTTCTCATTGCCATCGATTTGAAAGAGTTATCAAGAGAAATCACAACTATCTAATCAAAATTGCTTACCGCGTGGTGCTTCTGTTGTTGATAGTGATGTTGTTGATGATGATGTTGTAATCAGAGCCAGCTCTACTTAAGAAAATAACAAATTTTATATGAATTAAAAAAGTTAGAATGAATATTGAGTTTAGATTTAACTTATACTTGTTGTGTCTCTTATTAGATTTTTCATTAATTGGAAAAAAAATTCATTTTGCTCGAACTGTATTCAGACATCCACACTCTTTTCATATGTATAAGAGAATTTAGTCTTTCTCTGTTCCTTTTAATTCAACTATTCCTCAAGCTTGACAAAAAAAGGATAACTGATGGATATGAAAGAATCATTTATTAGAGAGAATAATACTCTTGTACTTCTACTTATACATCTCTAATCAAAGTCTCAAATCGATTCTTCTATTCACTTGTAAATTCTAATTGGAAATTAATAAACTATTGTATCTATATATCATTTCTCTCGAATACAAACCAGGTGGATATCGTGTTCCAATAATTGAAATCATTGTTACAACATTCATTTCATATGACATATTTCCATTTTGATTTAATGAATCATTAAATAATTGACACTGAAAAGTGAATTTGTAGAAAGTAATTGCTATACATTGATTTCGACTTAAACAATCAATTCGACATTGACGAATATCGGATGTTGTGAGATTATTAAATGGTAAACAAGTTGATTGAGCACATTGAAATATTTGATCATTGATTACTGACATTTGAATAGATCGTATGTTATCTCCCATTGTTTGTATAATAAACATTAATAATATTAGTAGACAAATACTCGCTGGAGTCATCTTCACAGCAAGTCTTAAACTGTTGAAATGGACAAAAAGTGCAGAAGAATATATACTACAATATTTTCTCTTATTCACTCTCTCTTTCTTTTTTCTATATTTCTTCCATTAGTTAGTTGAGAAACTAAACATTCATGACTTTTCTCGTATATCAGACCAATGCGAAGAGAGACAAAGAGAGAGAAAGAGAAAGAAAGAATAAAAACTAAGTTTTACCAGTGAATGGCTTTTTTCAATCAAAAATTGTCAGAATTTTCCTAATGAAAAATATTCGTTATAATGCGATAAAGAATTAAAGATTTTGATTTATTGCTAAATAGTTGATTCTCATAGATTCAAATATCATTTTATTATTCTCGTTATACAATGAGAAAAGAATACTTAAAGAAAAAAAAAGATGAATGACAAGTTAAAGATAAGGAGAAGAAAAGTTCTAAAAATTATTTTGACCAAGAAATTAGAATGTACTACGTAGTTGATTAGATGAAAAGAAAAAACAAATTCTATTAAATAATAATCAAATATTTATTGATATATGTATTTATTTTTTCCAAGTCAGATCTTTTCTTCCTAGTATGATATTTATTTAACTCTAGTTATACTTACATACCTAAAAAACACAAGTGATTAATTAGAAAATAATCTAAAGACATAGAATTTGTGTGTATCTAGCCAATTATAATGATAAAAATCACTAAGTTTTAATAAAGAAATTGTTGTTAAAACATGACAAAATAAATCCAATAAAATAGTCATAAATGATAAACAAGTTTTTGTTGCACATTGATATTTCCGTTCATGCCTTTTAACTATTTCAGATGATATGATACTTTGAGTAGTTAATTGTTCGGAAAAAAAACTTCACGGAAATAAAATTGAAATTATTATTAAATGAGAAAGAAACTGAATTATCCGCATATGTTATCAGAAAAATATTCTTTTAATAAACAAAAAAGATATACTCTTTTTTAATGAGTTACTTCAATAAAAAACTAACTTTGATAAATACAATAATGTTTTTTTATCACATTGCATCGGAAAACAGACAAATCACAAAATCAATTGATTCAAAGAAGTGAAATAAAACGATTGTTTAAGAGCAAAATCGAATGACTTTATTTGAAACCAAATACTTCGAGGAACTTTTAAACTAAAACTGAACAAACGAATAAACAAACAACTCATAAAATTACCGAACATTACTAAGAAGACAGTAATGAGTTACATATATTCACTTATTTACATAATCGATGAAAATAAAGAAACATTCAAAGAAAAAGCAACAACGCTATTACTGAGTATAAATAGTTTCAAAACAGTTATTCAGTACGTCAATGCAGAAGAAAGACACAGGAAATATTGTATTTTACTAGAAAGTGGATTTTGTCATGCACAAATTCAAATCATATTTTCTTTTTAAGTGTGTTCATTTTCTTTTGCAAGAGAAATTAATTACTTTTTCTCTTCTTCTTCTCATTATTATAATATCTATGAGAAACAAAAATTATCAAAGAATATATTTACTAACATTTTATATGTTAGAAGAAATATCTTATAAAGTGTGCAAAGATATGAATGAGAAAACTTCAGAATAAATTTCAAAATTTCATTGTGAAAGTAGAAAAAATTGGAAGTTTTCAAATCTATCTACATACTTTTAGAATAAATATTCTATGTTTCTTCATTTGTCAGAACTATATTTTGATTAAATCAATAAAAATGAAATTCTAACATTACGAAAGAATCGCTATATTAATTTGATTCATATATGCTCTCGAGATAAATTAATAAAATACTATTAATAAGAAAGAGATAACAAAACAAAACACATATTTATTTTCTTCGTCTTTTTAAAATTTGAAATAAATATATCTTTTTAATGATATTAACATATGAAAAATACAAGTTGAAGATCTTTTTAATGAAGTTTTCTACGAAATATTTGAATATTTTATGTTTTTAATCAGCGTTTTCGAAATCTTTTCAATCAATCGAACATATTTTAATCAAAGTTCATCTTGGTTTAATATCAAAATCAATATTTGAATCTGATTATCACGATTTAATTCTTCCACATTCATATAAAATAGAATAATTTCGTTTTTTATTGATTTCTTTCTTTCATCTGCTTCTATTATTTCAAAGGTTATAGTTATTAACAATATTTCATCCAGATATACTTGAATAATCTTCTCGATGATCTGTCAATCTATCTTACTGAATTCATTACCATTAATCATTATTCACAAATATTCTATTCGAAACAAAAATCTTTTATATCAAAAAAATAATTTCAATTGCTTTCATTGGAATATTTCGGATAACTTTTGATAGAAGTACGATAGAAAGCTTCGTTTTTTATCATTGAAATGAGCAAATGAAATCGCATCGAATCCTATAAGACAATGACTTTAACTTAGACTTTGCATTTCTTGTAGAATAGTTGAAAAACGAAATGCCTTAAGAATAAGTCTGATTTTCTCAGAAAAAAAGTCGAGTTTTTTTACCCCAAATTGCTGGTAAAGCGGACTAGAATTATTGAACATAATACTCAGAATTTTTAAAAGAGTAAAACTTTGAGTCAAGTCTTATATATAGTTTTGTAGTCTCTGAACTCATGACTTTCATCTATCCCTTAAAGTTTAACACTTCTTCTATCTTCATATAATAACCGTCATTTCTTTTAAGGTGACTATGAACCGTTATTGATTTGAGAAATAAATTCCATCTTGAGGGTGGGTGTAGGTGTGTATGCGGATGTGGATGTGGATGTTTGAGTAGATATCGGAATTCGATATACTATGCACACCCACACCTGCACCAAATTTTTCGTTGTAAAATATTTTTCTAAAAAAATATCTTGAATACGAATATATTTTACAAATTTTTTGTCAATACGAAACGTGAGGTATGTAAGTGTAGATTGTGAGTGATTAATAGTGAAATGAAAAGAACAAAATAGTCCATTAAATGCTTTTTGTCCTTTTTTTTCTCTTTCACTCTTTCAAACTTTTTCGTATGTGTCTATCGACCAGTGTTTTTATCAGTTGTTAACCTTTTATCGAACAATAAACTGAATGTTAAAAAAAAGAAAAACGAATGATAAAAAAGCATTGTAGAAAGTTTACTTTTATTTTATTTTTTGTAACAATAAAAGAAAATATACATTATAAAAAGGAAATACTTAGTATATATGATAAAACAGAAATATAAAGATTATTATTATTTTTAATTAACATTGACAAAAGCCTTGATTATCAGTATTGGATTTATCAGTTGAACTAGATGGTAGAAGTTTGACTTCAATTTCAAATATAAAATATTTAATATAAAATTTAAATTTTTTTTTCGAATTATTATTTACCAGGACTATCTGTAACTTCAGGTTGTTCCATACCAAGCAATGCAGAGGCTACTCGTTGAAATAACTATAAGAAATCAAACAGATTATTATTATTATTATTATTATATTGATAATTAATCTAAACAGATAGTACTTGTTTAACATTATAACCTGCTTTACCACTTGTTTCAATAAAGATGACATTTAAATATTTTGCTTTTTGTTCACCCTCTCCTGTAGATACTTGTCGTCTATCAACTAAATCAGTTTTATTACCAGCTATAATATAAGTATTAAATGAACATATATAACGGTTTTCCCTCTCGAAAATATCTACCAAGCATTATGATAACATCAGTACCACGTTCAGAACGAACTTGTTCTATCCATCTTGATGTTTGTTGAAACGATGTTGAATCTAACGAATTTTTAAAAAAATTCGTTTTTTTATTTTTTATTTTTATATGATATTTTTACTTGTCACATCGTAAACAACAACAGCAACCTTAGAATCACGTATATAGTTAGGAATAATACTTCTATAAAAAAGAAGCAAAATGGAAAAACATTATTAAAAATCTTAGCGAAATATTTTATCTATTACCTAAATCTTTCTTGTCCTGCTGTATCCCTAAATTTAAACAAAATATTTTTATATATTTTTAAATAAATCCATTCTTACCATATTTGCAAATGAATAGTTCGACCTTCTACATCTATAGATTTGGATAGAAAATCTATACCGATTGTAGCCTAAATTTAAAGTAGAATTTATATTCCTCGCCAAAAATGTATTCTTACTTGACATGTATTATCAAAACTATCATACATAAAACGAGTAACCAATGAAGTTTTTCCAACTAAAAATATAGAAATAATATTTATGTCTAGTATTTTTTTTAATGATCTTACCACTTTGTTCACCTAGAAAAATCAATTTAAATCTAAGACGAGGATTTCCATTTTGTTCTAATGACATTCTATTAATCAAAATCAAAATAAACAGATCTACAAAAGAGGAAGTTGTAGAATCTTAATCTAGACTTAAAAGGAAAATAAATTTTCTTTCTGTGTCACGTCTTGTAGTGTGAATGTTGAATGATAAAGTGAGGGCCATAAAAAGCATGCACTTTTTATTGTTACACATAAATGAATAATAAAGATATGTAAAAAACATAAAATGTATGTGTTTGTTTGGGGCTTCATTGTATGTCATTTGAAAGAACAAATGATGCTGTTTAAAATGCGTCGGTTTTCGCGTATTTTATGTGTCATTTCATAATTAAATTTATTGAAAATACTGAATACTATATCTAATTACAAGTGAGCACACTCTGAAAATCACAATAAAACCTCACCGAACTCGGTGCTTTCCAAATAATAATTATACAGTTTTATTCAGTTTTTTATGCTTCTTTCGAATGGTATCGTTGAAATTTAAAAACAAATCAAAATTTGATTCGTTAATTGTTGATTATTATTAACTATCAATTGGTTATTAATAATTAACTAACTGCAATACAAATAGAAGTGCTTTATACCAAAATGTAGCTCATTAAATTCTGCATCGAAAGGTATATAGAACATCTTTCAGATATTGTCAAATAACGTAAAAATTAGCCAAGTACTATAAATCTGCCAAATGTTTTTCCTACGTTTGACCACAGCGTTTAGTATTTTAGCTATAATACTGTCATTACTCAATGAAAATTAAAAAGTCTTTTTACCAAAATGATCCGTAAAAAAAGCTTTACAAAACTAGATATAAGAAAAAAAATTTAGAATATCTTTATTATTCGTTTATGTATAAAAACAAAAAAGTGCATGCTTTTTACGGCCCTCAATGTATGTTATTATAAAATGTTTTATTCCATACATGCCTATATATATCATGAAATATCCGTAGGAGAAGGAATATTCCGTAGCAATAAAACCATCTATAGAAAGGAAGAGGAAGAAGTAAAACATGACGAACGATAATAATCTCTATCACTATATCACACTATTAGTAATACAATATTATTTACAAAAACTTTATCTAGCATGTTTGAAATAATATCTACGAGATTGTCAGTGTAGGTATTTGTGGTTGAAATAGAGTACCCACATCCACACTCTTGTTCTCTCGAAACCACTGTCACAAATCAAGAGATTTTTCATTTTAGCTATTATCAACTATTTCATAGTGTACCTTATAAAAAGAATTTCGTAATTACAGGATTTATTCATAGTAAAATATTTATAAAATAGACAATCTTGTAAGCGTTAGACATGAACTATAGATAAATAGTTGTTGAGAGTATGTATCTGTAAATTTCACAATAGCACAGAAAAAAAAACAAGATAATATCGTATAAAAAGAACGAACTGGTAATACCAGAAATAATCGTTTGTTTTTAATAATTGTCGAAGAGTGTCTTGAGTTGCTATTCTTTCGTGTCTAGATGGAAAGACAAGGCGACCAAAAATAGGACGTTGGGTTGTCAATGGTACTAACTGTTTTATTTCACTATTCCATTCTACGCCAAGTCGATAAAAATGATTAGATCTAAGTACAATATTCCATGGAAGATCTGATACAAATACTGGCGTGACATAGTAGTAGCCTTGTTATTGGGGTAGAACGACCTCTTCTAATGATTGACAAAGATTCGGCAGGAAGTCAAAATTGCTTGGTCCAATATTACATCACGACATATGACCGGTATCAACATCGAGATGTAGACGATCACGCATTCATCTATTGATCAGTAATTAACGAACGCCATCCAAGGTGACAATATGTGAAACTTGTACACGATCGACGTTTTCAACACTAACATATGATTCTTCACGTGGATTTAATATTTGAAGATCGAAGTCAACTTCTTACATGATAACGTTGCATAAGAATTACTATAATGAATCCAAATAAATACGTTCGATCTTTTAGTTTTTCACTAGATTAAAATACTATCTTTCAACTTGTATCATTTATCTGTAAAATAATTTTTCCTATCGACGATCGTTCCTTTTCTATCGATTATGAAGGTTTGAAATAAAAAAATTCAGGTGCTTAGGAAAGGGCTGTTTATCAAGATACTATTATATGCAATTGCACAGATACAATTTCAACTGAATCTAATTCATATCTTTGGATCAAAACTGTTTGCAGTGAAATTCTTCAGATTTTGTTCTCTACGATATTTGAGACCAAGTATGATCGAAGATAGTTTTTCTTTAAGCAGAGTGTATTGTATTTTCTATAGTTATTTATTAAACGAAACCTTAAACTGAAAAGTATATTATTTATATGTAAACTGATATGTTTCTATTTCCTATTTCTAGTTAAGCCATGTCAAAGATCGGATCTACTGCTAATCAATGGATAACCTATGATATAGTATTGATCAATACAGATCACCTATGACAATCTTAAAATGGAATGATACCTGAATCTGCAGTCTGTCGTCTCGAAACAGTAGCTAAATTGGATATAGATTGGTCCAAACCCAGACCACCACAAGAATACATTCAGCAGGTGAAACTGAATCAGCACTCGATAGAAAGAAGACGAAGGTAGCCGTCTTTGGATCTGTAATCATTGATTTTTGTGGAAAACAAATTGTAGTGCCAGTCCATGAACTTAAACATACGCCTCGAGTATTGTTATGTTTGGAATCAGCTCAACGATTAAAAATCAATGTAGATCGAATGCATTTTAAGGTTATTTTGCCAAGCACTGCATATACTCATAGGGCCTATATTATTGTTCCCCAGGATCTATTTAATCTGTTTAGATCCGATGGCATATAATCGCTCGTGTACACTGAAACAAAGATCACGATATTATTAAACTGAAATAGTTTGTCAAGATATCGACAGAAGATTCTTCATAACACGAATCAAAACAATATTATGACAACATGATATCTCATTCTCAGCAGTCAATACATTCAAATTCAGGTCAAACAAGATATCTCTTTACATTGATGTTAAACAAGCAGATCAACTGAATAAATATGAATGAATTGTTTGGGCAACGAATCATCACATACGTGGTCTTTGCAAGATGCTACTGCAATCGAATTAATCGAATACGTACCAAAACAATTTCAGTTTCAATTCCAAAAGAAACAATTGATTCGATATGTTGGATTTAATACCAATATCAAATAATAATGATAATGATCTATTTAATACACAATCAAATCCATGAAGATTGTCGAATAAAATTACTTTTAAAATTACATCAAATGCTCCATTTATCGAAGCTCCACAAATTAATTATATATTAATATAAGATGAATTAATAATGGCTCACCTACCTGAACATGTTTCATCAACTGTTGGTCCGATAGGGTACCCACATGATTGGGAATCGATAATGACTAATGTAAATCATTCTAATGTGGATTATGAACAAGCACAACCACAAAATAATGTTCAGTCAAGTTTATCGGAGGCAGGACGAAAACGTAAACATAATCATTCACGTGCTCTCGAACAAAGATCACGATATTATCGAACTGAAACCCAGGTCGATGATTTCTGAAGCAGTATCCTATGAAATTTCCAAAATACCATGGAATCGGTCGTTCCCGTGCCGGATTGTTCGACCTGAGTATTGAAGCTTTACAACGACAAGACAAGGTATTGATCGTAATCAACAACCGGAAAAATGTCAGTAAGATTGTTGTGATCATCTGTTCGACGGAACACTATAATAATATTACAGATGCTCAAGCAGCTATTCAAGTCATTTTTTCAAGTCTTACTCCAGCACTTGAAGAAGAACGCCCAGGACTTCAATCAAGGGTGAGGGTGTGGGTGTGGGTGGGTGTGGGTGGGTGTGGGTGGGTGTGGGTGGGTGTGGGTGGGTGTGGGTGGGTGTGGGTGGGTGTGGGTGAAGAAGAGGCACCTACACCTACACCCTCAAGAGTTTTGTTATTGTTTTTTCTATTATTTTTATGAATAAATTAAAAACTTTTAAAATGAATTGAATAAAAAATTAAAGAAATTCAAAAAAAGATTAGGTTGATAACATATTTCTTTCGATCCGGACCCGATCAGTGAAAGCTTTGATACCCGGATCCGGTTAAAGCAAAATTTTCAGACTCAGGCCCAACCTGAACCCATCCGAGCTCAGATCCGGATCGGGCCCCACGGACATTAATGGAAGCCAGTATTATAATGACAATATTCATACCACACATGAGAGAAAAGTAAGGTCCCGTACCCATCCCATTTTGGAGAGGAACAGCAACAGTTACCGAGATACCTGCTGCACAACAGATGATAAAAGTATTAACAGCACATACCGCTGCTGCTTCTTTCTGTTTTTTTATCGTCAAATACGCTGACACAGTTGTTTCGACAACTGCTTGGCCGAAACCTATCAAACTATAACCAATAAGTGATCCAATTACATGAAGCTTGTAGTGAAATGTCCACCCAGCGATTAATAATCCAACTGGAATGAGAATGGATAAGATCAGAGCAGGTACAAGACGTCCTTCAGGATATTTTTCGTGTCCATAATATTCACTAGCTTTGTCCGACAACCATCCACCAAGAATACTGCCTATAAACAGTGAAATTCCATTAGGCAAGTAGAGTACACCAATAATTGTTTCTGTATAATTGTATGGACTCTCATGAAGATAAATAGGAAAGAGAGTAATGGTGGCAAATAAAGTGGCAAACGCCATTGTCGATAAAGCAATGTAAGGTGCTATTGTCAAATCAGCTAAATAGAACAACGGTTCCCAAGGCTTCTGAAATTGAGGCATTTCATTAGGCATAGCATCGATTATGCGTTTGTTGGAATATGCTTTATGAAAACGCTCTTTAACGAAATACTGATGAGTTTCGGGTACCAGAATAAATATCACGGCGAGAACAATCACTGAGAAAATTGTCAAAAATATAAAAGTGCTACGCCAACCAAAAGCACCTGACAATGGACCACCGATGAAAGGACCAATTACAGGGCCAATGTTGAAGAGTACGAAAAAAAATCCTGATGCTAACCCCCTTATCTCTTCAGGATAGATATCTGCTATTGAGGCCTGACCGACCACCAACGTTGCTGATACAGAGCCACCTTCTAAGGCACGAAAAACAATGAGAACAGCAATACTTGAAGCAAATATGCATACTATTGTCACCAACAAGAAGATAATAAGTGCTATAATCAGCGTAATCTTTCTGCCAAATCTATCTGATATTGATCCCCAAACAAGACTGAAAAGGCCGCTTGTGAACAAGTAGATTGACACACTGAATACCGCAAGTATATCAGACGTGTTGAAACTATTTCGGATGTCGTTGAGCGCAGGCAAATATATCGTATCACATAATGGAAGTAATAAAGCAACAATCGATAGAGCCACAAGTATAAAATTACGTTCACGCTTAGTTCTTATATTGTAAATAGATATTTCTTCGATATCAATAGGTTTTGATGTTTGCACGGCCACCGGTAAACCCATAGAAACATCTGCGGCAGATGTCGACGAATAGGGGACAGTAAATGCAGATGTTTTGTTATTGTCATTATCATTAATAATGCGCACGCTTCTATCTTCGAAGTCGATCTCGCTTCTTGGTTCAAAAGGATGATGATCGCTATATTTCTTCTCATTTAAATCCATCTATAACTAAAAAAGAATTTTAAGCACTCCCTACTACATATAGTCATAATTAGTATTCTTGAAATTTTGATACGGAAATGAAGAATATGTGTATTTACACTTAAAATATTTTCTTCTTCTCGTATTTCAAACTGTCAGCACATATTACTGTTCATCATGTTTCCCTTACAATCGTAGCGCAAAATTTAAATGCATAAAACTAACCGTTTCTACTAAAACGACAACTTATAGCATATAAAAAGATTATTAAACACTTACGATACCTATCTTGTAAAGCATATTTCAAAATGAAGAAAAAATCTCTTCTAAACTTTCATTATATAACTTAATAGATCAAAACATATTTTCTAACCTGTTATTTTTTCAGCTATTTTCATATGAGTAGTCTACAAATTAAAGCTAGCTTGGTATATATAGAACTTACATACTCACTATATATTCAAATTTAATTCAGTTATTAAATGTTTATATTCTTCAATATAAATTAAAAAGAAGTTTCAATAAATTTCTTTCTACACGGTTGGAAATAATACAATTCTTGCTGAGAGTACGTGTGCTGCTATAATTTCAATTAGAGTAATTAATGAATATCATATAAAAAAAAGAGAAGAATATCATGAGGATAGTATACAAGAAGGAGAAAATATGATCCAATATTATTAACACATATCAAAATAGATAGTTCTTATCGAAGTTTTATTGTTATAAAATTAGTTGAAGATTGATTAAATATTACAGAGATGTTAGAGTTATTAATACGATGCTTTCATTAATTTCTTTTTCTAATTTAAACTATAATTTAGTCAAACTTTGTCTTTCGCTACTTTTGGCTATTTCTAATATCTTTAACTTTTTTGTAAGTAAACATTGATTCACAGTTTTTTACATTATTTACAAGGTAATAAAAAATTATTCAGATCGTTTCTTATGTCTCAACTCAAATGCGATTTTTTATAACATAAATTCTATGAGAAAATCTTCTCCCTTCATAGAAAACTTTAAGAATATGTGTGAAAAAAAATTTTTACAAACATCCGTAGTTGTTTAGAGGCAGCGATCTTTTTACTTACTAATAAAAAAAATAAATACCGAAAAAATACATATAAAGACACTGTTTCATATGTTTTTATTTCGGTAATAAGTCACATGTAGTTTTGTATCTGCGTAGAGAAAAACATTAATACGAAAAACATATCAACATAAAATATTGTACAAAAAGCAAAAACATATTAAAGCAAATAAAGCTATTAGTTTCAACCGATGCACTCATTATTCAATCGATTAACGTCATGATTTTTCTTTACGCATATATAGAGAAAAGGTAATTAAACTAACGATTGTAATATCAATCTTGTATGCAATATCCATGTGCTGCACATAACCTGACCATTTTAGTATCTTGTTTATTGTCTATATGCAAATATTTATTCGTCGATACTTTTCTTTTTCTTTTCTCTAATGCGCACAATGCAAACTTCTCGCATGAATGCCTTTAGATTTTTTCTCATGATCGAATAAAAACTATTGAGATGGTTTAGAAACAGTATCCCTGTGATTTTTAAAAAAAGATTTGAATTATAGAGCTTATCAGTAAATATATCTACTAAATTTTCATCAAGGGAGAAACAGCTGATTAGGAAACTACTAATTACTCTTAATCAACCCTAATCACTATTAATCACGTCTAATCAAATAATCAGCTGTTTCCCCTTTGAGTTTTCTACTGATAAAAAATAATAATCTGAATTTAATAAAATATAGAGCTGACGTAAAAAGAAAAATGAAGAATTTTGATCGGAATCTATCACTACAGAGTGGCCGATAGACGAGTTTTGAAAATCAATATCCGAGAATTGAGTATAATAAAGAAAATGTAAATGAAAAATAGAAGTATCCTTTTCAAATTATATAAATCGTCGCATATATATCTTTATACTCTCGATGTATTGAAGATTTCTCTTTTGACCTTCTGTTTCTCACATGTTTTGTTGGTTTCGCGAAACATTGCAATAACTCCCTCCGTTAATATTATTTACCGCTTATTTAAACCAGTTATAGGTTTCACCCATATACTTACGTCTCTCGCTTCCGTTGATCATCACGTTAACGTGTCTTTCCTTGTCTGGATCATAATCCACCCGTAATTGAAAATATTGGCTGTTCTTAAGATGGTGATCCGCTCAATATTGTCCAGTGTCACTTTAGCGTGAGCATCTTTCAGCAGATTCTACGACTAATATTTTTTGTCATACAAAGATCTTCTGACTTTGGGGTATTTTAAAAGAAAAAAAGCTACAATTATTCGAATAACAAAGATTGACTTTGAGATGTGGATGAGGATGTTGTTGCTAGCTAGAACCTTTTCTTATACTGGTACGAACAGCATACTCATGGACGCTGTCCTTGTTCTTTTTCTCGTCATCCTCGCTTTACACGATGCCGATGCAAAACTGATATAATAAGATGACAAGCATATTTACAAGTAACCTTCGTTCTCACCGATAACGCTTTTTTCTTTGTTATCTGAAAGCACCGCGCAAGAAAACGACAGAAAACAAGCAACTGATTACGTATTACTTTATATAATAGTAAATATTTATGAAATAGATAGCAAAAGAAAAAAGGTAATAGAAATGGTATACCTATATTCAACAACACAAAAGCAAATCTAACTCCGTCATGCGCATGATAATAGAAGTAATTGTTGCGAAAAAGCTTAGTAATGCAATTTTTATCGCGTCAAAATGCAAAACATACACATCTTTTATGAATTATTAGTACGTAGATCAGTTAATCAAATTTTGTCCGATTTTTTCTGGTATCATTCGTACATCGATCCAAATAGGTTAGATTTACTGTGATATAACACAACCAAGCATAACACGAAAAATTCTAAAAGATGTTAGAGTAAGAAATCTATCCTCTACTACAAACAACATTTTTCTGTAAGGAGAAATGTTCAACTCAACAAATTCTATGATTGAAGTAAGTTGCTATATGTTGATCAATTTTTCTTTTTGCGTTTCTTGCGGAAAATATTTTGAAGATTTGTTTGAATTTTTATTACATGCTATGGGAATGTTCTTTCTAGATCATCTCTGATATAAATCCATCTAGTTCAGAGACTCTACGAATCTGTTTACTGACTATTGAAACCACTATGGAACAACAAGATCTCAATGTCAAGTTATCGACGACAAACTATCCACCACTGCCTAGCTTATCTGAGATTAAAACTAAAATACCTGCCCACTGTTTTCGTTCCACTGTGCGTCAATCAATATTTTACGTTATCTTAGACATATCCATCATTACTGTTGGTTATATAATCATGTTTCAATTGGAATACAAGCTTAAATACGCAATTTTACTCTTTCCTCTCTATTGGTATATACAAGGTAAATTCTGTTCATGTATAATCATTTTTTGGTAGCTTACCATTTTGTTTTATACAAAAGGTACTCTATATATGTCGCTCTTCTCTATTGGACACGATTGTGCTCATGCTAGTTTCAGTAACTATCAATTGCTCAATGACACTATTGGTCAGTTCTTTACCTTTCTTGTCAAGTATTATGATCGCATTCTTATTTTGTTCAGGTACCATAGTGTTTACATGGATATTGATTCCTTACTTTCCCTGGAAGGTTAATTATCAATTATATGCATTTATTTTCAACTCTAATGATATTTATTTAGATAACTCATAAAAATCATCATAAAAATACGAATAATATAGACAAGGACGAATCATTTTGTCCACAACGGAATGGAACTTACGAAGAAAGTCTTATGAATAATGTCTTTCTCTGGACGCCCGGCTTGTCGTGGTTCTATTATCTTGTCTATGGCCAAGAGCCGCGTTGTGTTAGTCATTTCAATCCAGTAACTATATGTTTTTTTAATATTAAAAAAAATATTCATCATATTATTATGTATTTTCGATCTTAAGTTCGAACTAATCTTCAGAAAGCATATAATCCAAATCAGTATTTCACTCGGCGTATATGCAGTAATGGTAAATGATTAAACAAGTGAAGAACTTTCGTGTTGTTAATTATTTTTCTACTGTAGTTATATTTGATGTTCCTCTATGCAGTTCATGTAGGTATCATCAATTTGATCGTCTATCATCTCATTCCAGTGTTTGTTTTTGCAACTTACTTCGTAATCGTTACTCTGTTGCATCATACAGAAATGTCTGAAAAGAAGGAAACATGTTTACTCGTTATATTGATCTCTTTTGTAACTCTAGGAATGTTCCATGGTTTATCGACAGCGAATGGAACTATGCCAGAGGGCAACTATCGACTGTCGATCGTCATTATGGTCATGTCCATTGGATCATTCATTCAATTGGCACACACCAAATTCATCATCTTTTTCCTAAAATTCCTCATTATCGTTTAGGTACATATATAACCTTAATGCTATTATCTTTACTTTTTCATGTTTTTGTAGAGGAAGCTACATTTTACTTTCGTAAATCTTTTCCAAATCTTGTTCGTATTAATAATGATCGAATCTTATCATCGTTTATACGTATGGGCAAAAAATTTATTCGACAACGATACATTGGCAAGGATGTGTCTGTTTTCACATACAGCGATGATCAAAATAAAAATTAAACTGTTAATTATATTTTTTAACATATCAAATTGTAATTTTTACTTTTATTTAACCAAGTGAATGTCAGTTCAAGTTCAGACTTACATTCCCAATAAAACATTATTGAATTCACTAAGATTTTTTTTTCTTTTCATCAGCACAGATGGTTTCAGTTAATTATGTTTAGGCAAAACAAAGTAATTTTCTGTATCAAAAAACAGTGAAAACATGTTTTTCACAGTCAGAGAGAGCGTTCTTTCATGACTGAGGATGAAATTGATGGTGAGGTATGAGAATGTGCGAATTGACGTTGCATTTGAGATATAGAACAACACACACATCATCAATTTTTTTTCTAAATATTATTTTGAAATAATTTGTTAGATCTAATAGATGTCGTGATAAGAAACTAAACATCATAATTGAAGAGCAGATAACAGTAATTATAGGTAAAGTTTAACAAAAACGATGTAATCGAAATACTGGATACTATTTATCAAAGTAAATAAAAGAAAAAGTCAACACACACACGTCATGTTTTTGAGTGTGAGTGTGGGTGTAGCTGAAAATGCAAAGAACAGAGAACTCTCACGTATATCTGTACCCTCAAGATGGTTTTAATTAAACGTTTATTTCTACCGTTTTAGCGTTATGTTTATACTGATACAAATGATAAACACATCTCAACATCACAAGTGACATTAAAAGCACATATTACATTTGATGATCTAAATAAAATGGGTTAATATACATGTATGACACAAGATGAAGAGGAGAATACTGGTTCAGATACTCTTAGTATGCAAGAAGAGGATGTTTATAATCGACGAACAGGATTTTGGCTAGTGCATCTTCTAATAAATAAATTTTATTTGATTCTTATTTTGTATCATAGTGTTGACGTTGGCTCTAAAATTTTAGAAATTAGCGCACCAGATATGGTTCATGAAAATCATGTAAAGATTCAATGTGTAGGTGCAGAGTCATACGACGAAAAAAGAATTGAATGGTATTTTAATAATTGAGTATGTATTAATTTTAATTTAAGCGTAAACTTTATTAGTTTTAACGGGAAACTGCTGTTGTAAATATGGTTTTAACACCATATTTTTTGCCATTCAATAGACAGAAGATTATGCTAAGACCTAGTGCACAACAGTCATCACTTATAAAGACATTAATATATTTGAGGGTGTAGGCGTGGGTGAGGGTGAATGAAATGAGTATTCTCATTTACATCGACACCCACACCCACATCCACACTCACACAACCACACACGATGTGTTATAGATACACGTGGGGATAGAGAAACAAAAATCATCAGGCGGAGCCTACTAAGGATGAAACTTCCCTCCCCAGCACATCGTTTGTATGCTTATGTATCGATTCCCTCTCAACTCCTCCGTCCCAAGACAATTTCCAACTTGCTGTGCAATAATAACAAACATGTTCTCTTATCTGCACATCAGCGTTGAGATAATAATAAAAAACGGCGCAATTTCGTATGTTATAAATATGACATGTGTGTAGGTGTCCTGGTGTGGGTGTCAGTGTGAACGAGGATACTCATTTCATTCATTCTCCTCATTCAAATTCATACTCACACACCCTCATTCACACCCACACCCACCCTTGTATTGAAATTCTCAAAATACTACGCTATTTTATGACGATTTTACCAGTAATCTGAAAAAAAAAATGCTTCCTCAACAACAATAAGACATCAAATTAAAAAGATACTTAAATCTTCTCTCCATCGTATGACGAGTAAAATGACATAAAATTGCGAAGTAAAAGATGAACCTATCGAGAGTTTACGCTTTTTTGGGAGATTAAAGCGGATCTATAGAAAACACATGAATATTAGGGTAGGGCACTATCTTTAGGATACACGATTATCCTATTATGTTTCATATGATCATTATCAAAGTTATAGCATAGGGTGCAGTAGGAAAAACTGCATCTAATGAGCATATTTGTAAACGTCTTTAGTAAGTAAAAATTTTCGAAAAACGGAAGTTATTTAAAAATGAGTAATTTCACATAATATGAATTTTTTAGTATTTTTTTTTCATGTTTTTTCGATTTTTTTATTCCAAAGAAGAGCTAATAAGTTTTTGATATGCTTAGTCCTGTGGAACTCAATGAGCTCTATCGGACTATATATAAATCGTGAGAAAAAATCTTCGTCGAGTTTTGCATTTGGTGCGCTTTTTATTTTGTTTTTTCTCATAAAAGAAAATGGTAAAAAACGTGTGTTTTTTTTTATCGCAAGAAGAGAAAGAAAAGACGAACAATATTTTTGTCTCTTCTTATATAAAAAATGGCAAAAAAAACGTATTTTTGATCGCGATAAGATAAAGAACAGAAGAATAATGTTTTTTTCTTTTTTTATATTACTTATTGTTTCACATTAGTAAGGAACACACGACTTTTAACTTGAATATATTTATGCAATACAACTGAAAAAATGAGTAAAAGTAAGTTATAAGAAGCAACGAATTAGTGAGAACTATTTTCATGTATCTAATCCGTAGATGAAAATGTGTACCCGGTAGATGAAATATATTCAAAAAAATATACTACAATACTATCTATAGCCGGTTCTGATCCAAGTGGAGGTGCTGGTATTCAAGCCGATTTAAAAACGTTCTCCGCTCTTGGGTGTTACGGAATGGCAGTCATCAGTGCTCTTACAGCGCAAAATACCCAAGGTGTACAAGGTATTCATTCACTGCCATCAGAATTTGTGGCAGCTCAACTGAAATCGATTTTGGATGACATTGTCGTTGATGCTGTTAAAATTGGCATGTTAGAGAGAGGTGAAATCATTGATCAAATAGCTGCTCATCTAACACGATTTAAGGGCATTATTGTTGTCGATCCTGTTATGTTCGCTAAAAGTGGTGATCAACTCATTAAAGATGATGCAATTGAAGCTTTAAAACAGAAGATACTACCATTTGCAACCGTTTTGACACCGAATATTCACGAGGCATCTCGTCTTGCTGGTGTAGAAAGAATCGAAACGAGTGAAGAAATGGAAGTAGCTGCTTTCAAACTCGTAGAATTGGGACCATCTGCTGTAATTATCAAAGGTTCACGGCCTCGGTTAGCTGGCAGAGACTGTCTTGCCATAAGAGGAGCCTCTAAAGCGCTATGGTTTGAATCAGAGCCTATTGTGACAAACAATTTACATGGAACAGGCTGTACATTTTCTGCAGCGATCACCTGTTTTCTAGCAAGAAACAAGGATATTGTCACTGCTATTAAAAATGCCAAGGATTATATTTCTCAAGCGATAAGCGAGGGATCAAAGTATCAACTAGGACAAGGTCGGGGACCTGTACATCACTTTTACTCATGCTGGCCACCTGCCATCAGTTTTACGCAAGAAGCCTGGTGGAAGATCAGTCATCTCTATCGAAATATACTCGATCATCCGTTTATCAAAGAAATGGGAGAAGGAACATTGCCGGAGCAAAAGTTTGAGCATTTTATTCAACAAGACTATTTATTCATGCGCGATCGAGCAAAAGCATATTGTATTTTGGTATCGCGTACTGTAAATGACGAAGAATTTCGTAATTATTTGGATGAATCTGGCAAGGCAATTTCTAAGAACGCTGATGAGTTATTTCGGAAATATAATTTCCCAAATTTTACTGATAATCAACTGAAGAAAGGGCCGGCTTGTACTGGTTACACAGATTTTATGCTATCAAAGGCTATGTGTGATGTGACAGAATGCCTGGTAGCTTTGTTACCATGTGCAATATTATTTCAAAAAATCGGAGAACATCTGAAACAAACCGGTGTCAAATCGAATAATCCAAAATATCAGACATGGATCGATAGTTACAGTAGTTTAGAGAGACGACGAGAAAAGGTAGACAAGTTTATTTGTCTTATAGAAAAGTTAGTTATCGGTAAAGATCGTTTTCTCCTTATAAAATCGTTTGAACAAGCAACTCAGTTTGAATATGAATTCTGGGATGATGCATATCATTTGAGAAAATAGCTGTTTCTCTTTTTCAACTATGTATGTTTTAATAAATGTTGGAGATTATATCCTTGACATTATTTTTTTCATCTTGAGGGTGGGTGTTGATGTGGGTGGGTGTTGATGTGGGTGGGCATGGGTGTGGGTGTGGATGAGGGTCTGGATGTGAAAAGGAAATAATACCCACATTCACCCTTGTTTGAACGTAACACAAGAATCTCCACGAAGGTTCCCTCCGAAAAAAATTGGATATGGTGTTGTTATCTGTAATCATCACACATCCACGCAATGTATTTCAATAACTGTAGGTATAAAATATCGATCCAATCACACAAAAACTTCATTTTCTCTCATCTCTTTATGTCTTTCATACCTATACCGATATAGAAAAACTCAAATTTAATTAATTTTAGGAGAAAATAAAAACTTCCAGTTCTCTTACGGAATGATACGAAAACTCATGATTTTTATTTTCTCTAAAACATATATACGTTGTTGTTGCTGTTAATTTGGTCTTTCACGCACGTCAGTAGTTTATCAATAGAAATAATGTACGTGGACGATAAAGAAAACAAAAAAGCAATTTCAATTGCCATCAAACCATGTTATTATAATTATTAACCATGAGTGTAAGGGTAGATATGAAATAAGAGATAAATATAGTATTATCATCGACATCAGACACCAAAATTGGAATGTCAATTCTCTTTTCTTCCTTGATTTATATATAAGATGCGCTCGAAAAGAATAATATTATATAGACATTTATTTTTTTATATGTATGTACGTCCATAGACCTTATCTTAGCGAAGAATATTCCCTGTTGTTATTTTTCTTCTTCATAAGTAAAGGAATAAAAATTAAATAGATATTTTTTATTTTAGACCAAAGAAAAAAAGATGTTTGTTGTATTCGTTATTTTTTTAACTATACTCATTCCTTCAATACAATCATCTAAACCAGCATTAAAATTAACATTTACTCCCGATGAAAAATATTATACAGAGGGCCATGTGGTTGAGATTCTTTGTGAATTAATTAATCCAAGTGACCATACAGAAGCATCACAATTATGGCATGTTGATATGAAAAGTGGTCAACGTACGGCAATAGGTCGGGCATTATTAAATACACCACCAGATGATTCATTAGATATATTTAAACATAATAAAAATAAACGTTTGGAATATGTTAAAAAAAATCATTTACGTATAAGACAAATTTTATTTGAAGATACATCTCGATATGAATGTACTTGTCCGGATTGTGAAGAACAATTAGAAAAAAAAACAAAAGAACTTCACGTAATGAAATTAACAGATCCAAAATGGCATATTGAACCGGGCTGGCCAATACAAGAAAATGCTAAAACAACATTAAAATGTACAGCTGATGATTTTTATCCATATGTTAGTCATCAGATTCTTCGCAATCATCATAAAATTGATGGTGACGGTAAAGCTACGATACCGAATAATAATACAATTCTACAAAAATTTTCTTGGGAAGCAACTGTTACACCAACACATGAGTGGCATAAAACAACATTAGAATGTACAATTATTGAAGGTTTGTTTTTGAAAACGAAACTAATATAAAAGAGAAGGAAATAATTTTTTTCATTATTCAATAGGTAATCATAAAAAACATGCAGTAAAAATTCTTGAGGTTATATTTACTCCACGTTTTATTAAATGTGAAGAAAAACAATATGTTAATTCCACGAGAGACAAATCAACAATTGAATGTTATTATGCAGGAAATCCTCAACCAAAGTTATTATGGCTTCGACAAACAGATGAAAAACCTGTAACATCAGATGCAGGTGTTACTATTGAAGTAAAAGATGAACATCATGGTAAATATAAAAGTGCTGTTACATTTGATCGTCAGATATTAACAACAAAAGAAGATAATTACTATGAACAATTATTAGCAGATGGTTTTATTGTAAGATTAACAAATAATAATAATGAAGTTAGAGAGTCCCGAAAAATAAATATTGTGAGTGATCCAAATCAGGCACGAACAAATCCACTTGATAGTTTATCGAGAGCAACAATACAAAACTTTTCAATATCTATTATGTTATTTTCATTTTTAATTATTCGACATATATGATCTAAGATCACTAAGCTACTAACGCCCGTTCGTTTCGCTTTATTTGCAATTATTATATGACTGGTGATGAAGAAGTTTTTACTCAATCCGAATGTTGAGTTTTTCTTTAATAAAATACATAATTACAAGATTCCTTTGCAACATAAAAAACAAACCATATAAAATAATTTTTAATTAATTCTGTTATCTCAGTAAGAAAAAAAACAGAAATTATCTAGAGAATGGATATGTAAATATAATTATAGATCACTTGCATGCACATTCTATAGTACTTGAATTCGGCCTGCATTCACGGATGGTCTCAAGTAACATTTTTTTGGGATATATGTCCCTGCTCTCTATTCTCATAAGTGATATTTCTTATTTATATTTGAATGTATATCATGTGCTTTAATTTATTTTTCACCTAATCACCATTCACGCACAGCCTACCACGATGTCAAATTAAAGATCAATATAACTTTTACTCAAATAAAAGAAAATAATTTTATAGCCCTTTTCTCGATGCTTTGAGAGAATCACAGTTATTCTCAACATTTCTCAACTGATTAACCATTTTTGCTGTGCATCAAAATCTTGATTAAGAATGTTATGTTCAACCACATATGTCTTTTCTTCACGTTTGATGCTAAATAAAAAAATTTTTATCTTCGAAAGCTATCAGCCAGGTATTTGATTTAACTTTAATTTAACAAGTTTCTCTAATAAAATAGTCATTATTCGGTCGAAAAGAGCATGATCAAAAACCTTTATATATCGTCTATGAACCCTATTAAATTAAATTTATAATGTGCAAAATTCCTTGGGAGTCGAAATTGAAAAATAACTCGCGTAGAAAACTGTATTCTATTCAATATGTGAATTACAAATCTCTGATGAACATAATTAATTAGTTTTGGGAATATATTACTGTGCTGGTGAATGAACAAGTTAATTTGTTATCTTGATTAAGACATCAAATAATCAGCAAACGAACGGTGAATATATGTAGGTGAGAGTATTTTGTTCCTCATCTGTATCTTAAATCATAAAGAATCATTCAATGTTAATATTACTAGTTTTAAAAATAGTTAAATAATGTATCATTTTAACAAGAAATGTTCAATGGAATGAAGAGAAAATTTTGATTAATATGTGCGTCACCTTAGTTAGACAAACACAAATTTTATTGGTAAATCACAAAACAACAACAATAAGAGCCTTGAATATAATAAAATTAAGAATACCGATGATACAACATAAACTGTAGATGATGATAGACAAATTATTTGCACAAAAGTACCTTTTTCACTTCATTTCGAAATGTTTTTGATACAATTAAATTGGTATAACATTCAATACAAAATGGAATGTGATTACTAAAAGTACTAACCGAAGCAATAAAGACCTCAATCAGATTTTGAACAGAACTTTTTATAGTGTCTTGAGTAGCTTGTTGATACATAAGAAAAACTGATACGGCCCAGTTGAAAATTATATAAATAATAATATCAATAAGAAGCATTCGAACAAGTTGACGATCTCTTGCTCGAAGAAGAGGATGTGGATCAGCTGCAGTTGTAATTCGATTCATTGATAAAACAGGAGCAACTCTTACACGACGTAAAGTTCGAATATTCTTTACAGACCACAGTCCACATGTGATTAATAATAAAGGAACAAGAATTGTTTTGATTAGAATTGCATAATAAGCTATGAATACTAAATATGCACCTGATTGAAAATAACAAAGAAAATAATTTGGTGCATATTCTATAATACTCCCAAAAATTAACGTATGCGTTTGAAATAACATCCAAAATAAAGTTCCACTAATAATACATATATACGCAAAATGATGCGTACTGCGTTGACGTGTTCGAGCATTAGATGATGTAATTAATACTCGATCAATTGACGCTAAAATCATATAAAATGGACATAATATATCGAACAAGAATTGTACGTAAAGATTGAAACGGCAGAAGATTAAACTATACAAAGTTGGATGAATATTATAACCAGCATCTAATACTAATATTAAAAATGGTAAATACATTGTTATTATATTAGAAATATTCAACGCTATTAAATAAGTTGAGCATGCGCTTTTACGAAGAATACTTCGAGAGAAAACTATCAAACTCATTGTACAACTTAAAGTACCAATAATAATCAAAATGAGACCACCAAATTGATATAAATATTTCTGTGATAATATTATTAAAGTGATCGAATCATATTCTGAAGACATCGTTTTTTATTTCTCTGAAAACAATTTCTTTCAATGTCTTATAAATTTTAACAAATTTCTCATCTGTCTGTTAGAAAATATCAGCAAAGATATGCTGGATTAATTCTATATTTATATAAAAATATCTTATTATAATTGCTTTTCTTCTTCAATAAAAGCATCATTAAATATAAAGTCAAAAATTGATTATAATCAAGAAAACAAGTGGGAAATGCTAAATGGTTCTTATGCATTAATGATAATTTAATCTTAATGACTTTTACTGTTCGGTTGAAAACAGTATTTTGTTAAGAAATTCGTTTTCGAATTATGACAACTTGGAAAAACTTTGATTAATAAATCAAACAGAGATTGACAATGTTTGGTATATTCTACAAGGGATCAATAGAAAGAATTCTGATTTATAATCATGAAAACATATGATCATTTTTCTTCAATCAAAGTTTAAATTCATCTCTTAACGTATGCATATTTCATCAGTACAGCATGTGATAAATGTTTTTTTCAGATATGTACTTAAAAGAAACCATTTTTGTGTTAATTATAGCATAATTTTAAATAGTTATTTAATCCTCTTTTCAATTTAATATAAATTCATGTTGTCGCTGTTTTTCACCGGTGAAATACAAATTAATCTTGAAGATTGAATAAAGCCTGTAGAAACAAATAGAAGTTGATGGCATCATTCAATTTATATATTTGAACATTTTTTTGATGTAAAACTTTTATTACGTCATTTTCGACCACAAGAATGACTGACATAGATAAGACTTCCAGGGCATTACCAAGGAAAGTGCGAGAAAAATAATTCTATAAAAATTTAAAAATACTGAAATAATTGTAAATTATTTCAGATTAATAGACAATTAGAAGATCAAAAGAAATAGATAAAGTTCGTACTACCGACATACTTTTGGTTTATTATTCTGTGAAGCATAGTCGTGCGTATTAATCTCAACAAAAGCATCATATTTTCGCATTAAATGTTTGAGCACTGTGTTGATAATGACGAACATCCAACAGAAAACAAAATAGTTAAGGGTCGACCAACTAGAAATTTTCTTATTTCCTCTTAATAAATCACTGCAGATTTTTTTGTATACATTATAATTTACGATAATATCTACATTGAATCAAGACATTTACCAATGAAACATTTATATGATGAGAGGAATGGTCGAATGACAACTAACTTAGTATCAGTTGAATTAGAAATCTATCTCAATTCGCCTGTATCGCATATTAATATATATATAAATACATATAATACAATCAAAACTTATTCAAAGATCAACAGGTGGTAACATTGGATGTAACAACAGGAAAATGTTTTTCGAAACTGATTTCCCGCAAACAATAATCATCAGAAATGTGTTGATGTCAAACTGGAATTCAATTTTCGAGGGTGTCACCTTTTATTTTTATTTTTTTTTAATGATGCAGTAGTGTTCAAAATATAATCAAAGACAATGCGGCCCTTTGTTTATTATTTTCACTTGGAAAAATCTCCAATTTTGACTAATGACTATCATTTATTCTTGGCATCGTTCAAAGAATATGACACCAATCAACAGAAAACATAGTTTGTAAAGGTTCGATCAGTTTCGGTCAGACATCGTCTTTCTTTCAAGTGAATAACCAATCTTTTAATATTCTTGTATAAGAGATAAAATACATAATATTCTACATTTTTTCGTGTTTATTATAGCATCTGCAAAAATAGAACTAATAACGATGTTTAAATTTAGCAATATTCATTAAACACATCTTTTTTGCTTTTGTTCTATCGGTGTTGCTTTTATGTATGACATTGCAATACTTTGTAAGTTAAAAAAACGAGAACTGCAGTTCAGTTTGTTGAAATTGAGGGTATAGAGAAATAGAACTCAAATTACATAGTAGAAGATCAGATAATACGCTTCGATATATTTCTATTTTTCAGTCAACTAAAAATTAAAAGACAAGATGGCAAGTACGTTCTATGTTGTATTGGATCAAATACGAAAATTAATGGATCTTTACGCATTGCCTGTTATTTATGTATTTGGTAATTTGGCGAATGTAATTAATGTGTACGTTTTCTCACGTCATAATATGCGATTAAATGCATGTTCGCGATATTTTGTTTGCTTATCACTTGCTCATCTTCTCTTACTCAATATTTCCTGTCTTACACGTCTTATAGTGGTGTGGACGGGCCATGATTATGCAATAGATAGTTCTATCTATTGCAGAATGCGTGCCTATTTGTTCAATCTAAGCATTCTTCTCTCACGTCAATTCATCACTTTGATTTCAATTGATCGATGGTTAGTAACATCATCTAGTGCATGGCTTCGCAGGCAAAGTTCACCAAAAATTACTCAATGGTTGATTATAGGCAGTGTTATATTTTGGTCACTCTATGCTATGCATGCTCTAATTGGATATGGATCCAATCCGAGTGGTTGTTATCCATCTCCTGGCACTATTTATAGCCTATTCTCTTCTATTGATGCAATTATGACAGCGGTCCTATCATCAGTAAGTCATTGTTCTTTTTACAAGACTTCTTTTACATTTGATTTCTAGGTAATCATGATTATCTTCAGCATTCTCACTCTACATAATCTTCGCTTAAATAGTATCCGTCGAATACAACCAAGTACAATGCAACACACTCTTGTTACAGTACCCGAACGGCAACGAAGATCAAAGCGCAATACTCAATTCCTTCGATTGTCTCTTCTTCAAGTACTGGTCTTCATCATACTCAACTCTGGATGGACAGTTTTTGCTATTTTTAGCGCTGTTTCCAAACCAGCAACTTTGGGTTTGTTCAATACAATACTTCTGGTATCATTTTTACAAGGGTTCGGTATTACATTACTCTACATCTATGGCGTGGTATGTATTGTTATTGAGGAAAGAAAGTATTGAAAGAATTGACTTTTTATATGATTATTTTATAGACTACATTGATCGTATACACATTGGCTTCGAAAATCTTTCGCAGCGAGTGCTGGATGATGTGTAAAAGATGGTGGAACAAAGCAAAACAATGTTTTTATAACATGTTTTAAAACAATATCATTCTACATCCTTGTCGCTTATTCTTGCTTATAATATCTTTATTTACCTTGTACCTTTCCTAGCTTTTACTAATCATAATAAATAAACGAAATTGTAATGTGAATAGGTGTGGGTATCTCATTTTGCTCAAACTTTTGGTCAGCGATACCTCCATCGAAATCTATACTCACACTAATGAATTACACAATCGTTTTTTTCGACTTCGACCTCGAAAAACTTCGAATTTTTTTGTGGTGTATTGAGAACATCTAAACAGAAACGATTCGATTCTGAAGATAATTTCGAAAGCTGTAATAAAGAATTGTTTTTTTGCAATTAATACATATACTTCTTTTTATGCTATTTAGGGTGGATGTGGGTGTGAGTGAACGATATCTAATTATAATATGCACATGCACGCCTACACCCATCGTCACCCTCTACATTTTGATTTTTGTTGAAAATATATATGATATTTAGAATCAGCATGACAAAATACATTGGAAAATCCAATTTATCTTCAAAACATATTTGCAATGAAAAATTTATCTGTACTCATTCCTCATCAGCCTTTTGTCTTCTAAAATGTTTGCCATACTCATCTAGAGGGTGGCTATGGATGTGGATGTCTCGTGTTGATCTACAACTATACCCTTTGGGAAAAAGAAGTCGGGACTGTTTTTCCATTAGATTGATAAAATCAATTCCGAGAAAAACACGTCATGTATGTCTCTTGATTAAATTGATGAAATGAATCGAGAAAAAAAAGACTCCTTACATTGAAAAGACAAAAGAGAGAGAGAGAGGAAAGCAGGAAAAAGAAATGTTTAATTATCGAAAAAAATCATATATCTCGTCGTTGCACATGATGTACTCAAACTTTGAAAGAATACTTTTCTTCAACAAAATATTAGAAGAAAGAAAAGACGTCATTAACTGTTTAATAGTTTTTCTAATGTAATCATGGATATGCTGTTTTGTATTCACAAAAGAAGTTAACTTTTTCTTGTCATAATTATTTATTTAGATGTACTTTTTCTGTGAAATAACATAGTTTGTATTACTATGGTTACAACAAACCTAGATGTATTCACAATTTTTCTATTTCCATCGTTTCTTTTTTTAAGAAAAATCGAAAACATTTTCCAACTGATTCTGTCTTCTTTTGCATACAAAATACATAATACATGATAGAAACATATAAATGAAAGAAAAACAAGACAAAACAATTTTTGAGTGAATATTTTTCATTGAGAAAAAAATACGTTCGAATATTTTGTTATGATAAACAACTATTTAACTTTGTTTAGAATAGTAAAAGTACTTTTTACTGTAATTTGTCTACTGTTATTTTTTCAGCGGCCATATACATTCATGGAGCAGTTGCTACTTTCTTGAAAATAAACTATTGGTATTCAAGTTTCGATTTTCTCCATGAAATCCAGTTGAATTTCTACCTTTTACAAAATCAAACATTTTTATACATTCTTCAAACTAGAGGGTGTGGGTGAGTGTTAGCTAAGTATAATATCCACACCCATACCCACACTCTCTGGGAAAAAGAAGTCGGAACTGATTTTCCATTAGGCTAATGAAATAAAATCGGGGAAAAAGGTGTCGGGACTGTTTTTGCATTAGACTAATGAAATGAATTCAGGGAAAAAGAAGTCGGAACTGATTTTCCATTAGACTAATGAAATGAATTCGGGGAAAAAGAAGTCGGAACTGATTTTCCATTAGACTAATGAAATAAATTCTAGGTAAAAGAAGTCTGAATTGTTTTTACATTAAATTGATGAAACAAATTGAGAGAAGAAACGATGCACAACCCACTCAAAAGAGAGAGAAAAAATAGAATTTATTGCTCAATAAATACTGTTTTCTATTATGAATTGAATTCATTTCATCAACTTACAGTCGGACTGGCAATGGCTTCAAGAAGAGTTTGTTTATGGCTGTTATTTATGATTATCACGCAATCAGTCGAAGAAGATATACGATCAATGCAAATGTCTATAATCTCTGATTATAAATTTCAATGTGTCAATACAACTTGTTTTCCATTCATGAATGTTTTCACATCAAACATCAAGAATTGTCAAGTAGCCTGCTTAGCTCAAAGTCAATGTGAAGGAGCCACTTTTGATCGATCAACTTCTAATTGTGAATTATTTGATAATATATTGAGCCAAAATGAAAATATGTTGGCTGATGTCGATACTATTAGTATCAATGTTATTACTGGAACACGATTTCCATCAGGTACAGTCTTAATAAAACAGATTTAGATGAAAATATATTTATGAGAAAGAGAAAAAAGCAATTTCGATTTATTGAGAATTAAAATAACTTGATAGAGATATTGAACACATTTGTCTATAAATCACATATCGGTTCGACTTAAAACGGCAAAAAAATATTTAACCAAAGCCTTCTCCGAAATCTTTGTAAGACTCGAAATTAAACAATCAATACATCGAATATTAAAAGAATAATAAAGAAGAAATGAGATAATTATTCTATGAAATGTCTATGAATACTAAGATTTTCGTATTCAGAAATCTATACAAAATAGCGATATCTATGAACCAAACTCTCATCTTAAATAAAAACAACACATTTCAAGAAAAGAATTTATATGTAAATCTTATATAAATTAATTTGTATAATTCTAAAAGTTTAATTGTTAAAATTATTACAGAAACAGAAACAAATCAATAGATAAACAGTATCCAATTATTTAGTCTTAATCTGAAATCGTTTTTCTAAAATAGAACCAACAACGACATCAACATCAATAACATCATCTTCAGCATCATCAACATCAACATCATCGTTAACAACAACCTCATCATCAACATCGACAACAACCTCATCATCAACATC
>CAJNOI010000396.1:0-20245 GCA_905250115.1 Adineta steineri | reverse complement strand
GAATCATTGTAAATCGTTATGTATTGTGAATATAAAAAAAGTACATTGACAGAACGAGCAAATATTATTAATGTTATGGATGATTTATTGGTAGACAACGCATTTGAGCAAAATATCATAATTTGTCTACTCATACATTCATATATAAACAGAATATTTTTCTTTTGTATAGTGCATTTTTTTACAAAACATCAGTAATCAGACCAAAAAAAAATGAAACTAAAAGAGACAAACGTGTTGTTTCAAATGCTCATTTTCATTGTTTTATACTATGAAACTGTTAACAATGAATTAATAAAGTAAATATTTTTATTAATTATATTAAAATATTAATTTCAAATTTGCAGAATTCCTGTTAATCGAATTCAATCCACTTCATCGACAACAGAGAACTGCACAGTTTCTTCAACCAATGTAACAACATGTGACAGATCTTCAAATACTTTTGGCAAAGTTTCTGTTATAAAATCATCTACTTTTGAAAGTCTTATCAATGAAGCTGATGTAAGTGATTAATTGTTATCATAGTTGAAATCTATTAACACATTTCTTCAACAGGTATATTTCATTGGAACAATCTGTATTGGTACACCATGTCAATCTTTTCTCATCGATTTTGACACAGGTTCATCTGATCTCTGGGTACCATCAAGTAAATGTTCATCGAGTTGCAGTAAGTTATCAATATTTATTTGAAATTGGTAATAATGTTTTGATCCCGTAGGTAAATTTAAAAAATATACATCATCTGCATCGACATCATATATTGCCAATGGAAATGCGTTTTCAATTTCGTATGGTGATGGTTCTGGAGCTAGTGGAATTTTCAGTATTGATACTGTGACAGTAAGATTCAAGATTACTATACTCGCATGAGTTTATATGTTTTTTTTATTTAGATCAATGGAATTGCAGTTCGAAATCAAACATTTGCTGAATGTACATCTTTGTCGGGTATGGACGGTAATGTCAATGATGGTATTCTTGGATTAGCCTATCCAAGTTTGACATCAGGTGGTGAAAAACCAGTTTTCTATAATATGTGGTCTCAAGGTCTTATTTCGCAACCTATCTTTTCTTTCTATTTAAATCCGTACGTATTGACCTTTTTATTAATAATCAGCATGTAATATCTAAATCTTTTGTTACAGTGATGCAAGTGCTTCAACTGGTGGTGAACTCATATTTGGTGATGTAGATTCTACGAAATATACAGGTTCAATTACATATATTCCAGTAGCTCTTCAAGGATATTGGGAATTTCAGATGACAAAGTAAAATTTTAAGAAATATTTTTATACGAACTATGTTATTCTATATAGAGTGACTGTTGGATCGACTTCGATAACTCTATCAGGATATGCTATTGCTGATACTGGTACAACACTGATCATTGGACCTAGCAAACTAGTTAAAGCATTGAATAGTGCTTTGGGTGGTAAATATGATTCATCCAGTGGAATAGTATGACTTTATTTATTATTGTTTGTTTTGAAAATAATCCTGTCGTTTTTAGTATACAGTCAGTTGTACAACACGTACACTTTCATCTTTTCCCAATGTTACATTTACGATTGGTGGTACAGATTTTGTTTTGACACCATTACAATATATAAGTATCCAGAAGGACAGTGCAAATCGTTATGAATGCTACAGTGTGTTTGTACCGGATGATATGGAAGATTCCAATGATAATGATTTCTGGATCTTAGGAGATTATTTTCTCTATTGGTTTTATTCAATATTTGATATCAGCAACAATCGCGTCGGTTTTGCTAAATCAATTTCATACGATTGGACACCAACGGTTGCCTCCTCTCTTTTTCTTGGAACAGCTACATCAACAAATACAACTACAACTGTAAAGCCAGTACAAACTACAACAACAACAACAACAACTACACGATCGACTACTTCAACAACTGCACAGAAGGTTACTACAACAAGCGCGACAAAGACAACAACACGATCAACAACAACAACAGCACACAAAGTTACTACAACAACTACAAAGATGATAACAACAACAACAACAACTCCAAGAAAAAACATGACAAGTACGACAACACCGTATCACCAACACAAATATTCACGCCGACGATTTAACAATGTGAAACATTAACAACAATAATAAAAGAACTGACTAATTTTTTTTGAGTTACTAAGGATATTGTTTACTAGTAAAATTGTGTTTTTTCTAAAAGAATAAAAAAATAAAATAAAATAAAACTTTTAATCTTAATTGCGACATTATTAGAAATATTATATCGATACGTATTCAACAAAACATTTTTTTGTTTCAATATTCATTAATTATCATACTCATTTTATCCACCATCGAGCTCTATTTGACTTTCTCCATATATTTTTTATTTACTAATGCATGTGCTTCACATCGAGCAAAAAATTTTAACTTTTCTCAATTAATATGTCGACTTCAGCAGCTACAGTGATCAATTCATATGAGCCCAATGTTCTTTATGATGTGGTTCATCAAAACTAAACTGTAAATCTATCAAAGTAAAACACATTCTTCAATACGATTATTCCTTCAACATACATATTTCTTTCTTTATTGATTGTAAATAATCATTCATTAGAATCTTGATCAACAAAAATACATATACTATGGATTATACATAAACAATTTAATGTTAATTTAAGAATGATCTTTAATTCCAATTGCATTCTTGTTCTTGTCTATAGAAAAAGAACATTTCTAGATCATCATTTGATGCTAAATGACTCACTATATTGTTTCTTTAATTCTTACAATTGTATTTGAATTCGTTGCGATTGTCATCCCATGCTTATATTAATATAAGTTTCATCAATCAAGCAATTGTATTGTTTAATATAATAATTATAATTATCTTTTATTTATTAAATGAGATACAAGTGATCAATCATGTCGATGTAATCATAAATTGAAGCTGATACACCTATTCAGATTAGTAATCAACTAAAATTACTGTTATTTCTCGTTCATATAATTATCAATATTCTTCTTCCTATTTTACTGATTGTATTTATTTGTCAATAAAACAAAATCAACGTAGTATTGAAACGGACTTAAAAGAGTGAATTAAATGTTCAGACAATATATTTTTTTTAGTGAATGGTCTTGTTGAGATTTTATTGATATCTTGATTTAAATATAGTCAGGATGAACTGATTAATATATAATTTAGTATTGATATCTTGAGAAGCTTTAGACAATGGAATACTTCTTTTCGCGTATCTAATATTTATTTGTCATGAATAATAATTTAATTATCAATCGTTGGTGAATTCGATATTTGTTTTCTTTTTTGATAAAAAATATGTAAGAAAAGGATGGTATAACACAAAATGATTAACTGTACCATTTTATATTATTATCTTTTAAATTTCTATTGATATGAAAAAATATATTCAGAATGTGAAGAAAACAAACTAAGATGTTACCGATTTCACTTTCTTCTTAGAATTATATTATTTTATAAAATATTTATTGGAAGAAAACAGAAAAACAATTATATCATTTGAATATGTACACATCAATTTATAGATCCAAGAAGTATCAGAAGAAAATGGTAATATAAAATATACTAACAAACAAACTATGTGATGTATTTGAACGATATTACTCAAATAAAAATATTAAATCATATTTGAAAAAAATTAACAAGAAAAGAGTAAAAAAGACGCAGTAAAAGCACTACGTCGTATATACATACATTCCAACACATCCTCTCTAACTCAAAACAACAAAATATACAAGAGGAAGAAAAGGAATCGAAGAGGAGCGAAAAGATAAGTGAGAAGAGCGTAAATGGAAAAAAAACAAACATGAGAGAGAAGAGAATGTATCATGTGCAGAGCAGATGACAGCACGTTTCATTGGTTTACGTAAATAGATACTGTTTGGAAAAAACCAAGTATAACTTCATTGAATGTAAATACGCAACGTGGCTTGCTCTTTACATACACAAACACAACTTCAATACATTGTAGTATCAATCTCTACTGTAAGTATGACTAATCATGTATATATCGTTTTTTCCGCGTAACACGACATTTCAGACATAAGTATTTACTATAGAAGTTCAAATAGATGTTTATCTCACGCTGTAGAATGAACTCGAAAGTATAAATATATTTATTTTGTTATTGGAAATAACCTTTTGGTGTGTCTATGGAATACATATATTAGATGTTCATTGCGATTTCCTCCATTAATACAAAGTTCGAAAACTTTTCTTAACAGTTTTTTCGTAAATAAATTCCTCACGATCATAAAAGGCTAAGACGATGCAGGAGGAAGAAAAAATACATTTGCTGGATGAATCATATTTCTTTTTCTATATCATTTCTATGGTAAAGAATCGTTGCCATATTGACGTACTGCAGTAATTGCGCAAATGAAAGCAAGAGAAAGTTGAAGAGAATAACTATAAAAAGAAATAGTTTGTTGACTGTAGTTTTGTTCGATCTGTCTTCCACATTGTTAATAAACTTGTTTGTATTGCTCTGTCTGTTACTCTCCACAACAATATTTTCAAAACTAACTAGCTGAAGTTTGTTTTAGAGAATCGACAAAAACACAGTAACTTTAACAATGAATAACACAATGTCAATTAATAATTTAAATCAATTGGATCCAACATTTATGTACACTAAGATATTCAAGGATATTCTCCTTGATATGGAATATGATGAACGGTCCATTAAACAGTTTATTACTTATTGTCGAAAAAATGATTGTGGATCGCGAGTCAATATTGATCTATTTGAGAAAGAATACCATGCTCAATCAGCTATTTGGTGGTATACTTATCCATCATTTATCCATTCTATGGTCAATTATGCTCTTTGTTCTATGGAAGGCGACACCATTATTAATATGGGCTTTTTTATCCGTGACCTTCATCAACAAATTCAACAACTACACCAACAACAAATTAACAGTTATCATGGTAAACCATTCACAGTTTACCGAGGGCAAGGTTTTAGGAAATCAGACTTTGAAAAACTTCAAAAAACAAAAGGTGGACTAATATCTTTTAACAATTTCTTGACCACTAGTACAGATAAAGAAGTGTCCTTCGGTTTTGCTCAATGTGCTGTAACAGAACCAGATAAGGTGGGAATTCTTTTTCAAATGTCTATTGATCCACAAATTAAATCAGTGCCATTTGCCTCTATCGAGGATGTGAATTATTTTAAGGAAGGCGATGAAATTCTCTTCTCGATGCATACGGTTTTTCGAGTAAATGCCATTACACAAATCGACGATAACGATCAAATTTATCAAGTTGAATTAGAATTAACGTCGGATGACGACCAACAACTACGATTACTTACTGATCAGATACGAGAAGAAGTTCGTGGTAGTACTGGATGGCAAAGCTTGGGAAAATTATTGCTTAAAATTGGTCAATTTAATAAAGCTGAAGAACTCTATAACGTATTACTCGAACAGACATCTGATGAGGGTGAAAAAGCGCTTTATTATAATCAGCTAGGATCTGTCCATTACAATCAAGGCGATTATGAAAAGGCTATTTGGTATTACAAACAAGGACTTGAGATTCGACAAAAGACTCTTCTTTTAAATCATCCGGATTTAGCTACTTCTTACAACAACATCGGTGTAGTGTACAACAACTTCGGAGAGTACTCAAAAGCGCTTTCGTATTATGAAAAAGCACTCAAAATTCAAGAAGACACTCTTTCTTCAAACCATCCTGATGTGGCTGCTTCCTTCAACAATATCGGTGGAGTGTATCATAAGATGGGAGAGTACTCAAAAGCGCTTTCGTTTTATGAAAGAGCACTCAAAATTCGACAAAAAAGTCTTCCTTCAAATCATCTTGATTTAGCTATTTCTTACAACAATATCGGTGGAGTATGTCACAACATGACAGAGTACTCGAAAGCACTTTCGTTGTATGAAAAAGCACTAGAAATTCAACAAAAAACTCTACCTTCAAATCATCCTGATTTATCTACTTCCTACAGCAACATTGGTGCAGTGTACACCAACATGGGAGAGTACTCGAAAGCACTTTCTCATTATGAAAAAGCACTAGAAATTCGACAAAAGACTCTTTCTTCATATCATCTTGATTTAGCTATTTCTTACAACAATATCGGTGGAGTATGTCACAACATGACAGAGTACTCAAAAACGCTTTCGTATTATGAAAAAGCACTCGAAATCCGACAAAGGACTCTTCCTTCAAAACATCCTGATCTAGCTACGTCCTACAACAATATCGGTGTAGTGTACAACAACTTCGGAGAGTATTCGAAAGCACTTTCATTTCATGAAAAAGCACTTAAAATTCAAGAAGACACTCTTTCTTCAAATCATCCTGATATGGCTGCTTCCTACAACAATATCGGTGGAGTGTATCATAAGATGGGAGAGTACTCGAAAGCACTTTCGTTCTATGAAAAAGCACTCGAAATTCGAGAAAAGACTCTTTCTTCAAATCATCTTGATTTAGCTATTTCCTACAACAATCTTGGGACAGTATATCACAACTTCAAAGAGTATCCAAAAGCACTTTCATTCTATGAAAAAGGACTGGAAATTCAGCAAAAAGCTCTTCCTTCAGGTCATCCTGATGTAGCAACTTCGTACAACAATATCGGTGCGGTGTACAGCAATATGAGAGAATACTCGAAAGCACTTTGGTTTTATGAACAAGCACTTGAAATTCAAGAAAAGACTCTTCCTTCAAATCATGCTGATTTAGCTACTTCCTTCAACAACGTCGGTGGAGTGTATCACAACATGGCAGAATACTCGAAAGCACTTTTGTATTATGAACGTGCTCTGAAAATATGGCGACTTGTATTATCTCCATCTCATCCGCATATTAAAAATTTGAAAGAGAATTTTGAACTTGTAAGAAAAAAAATTATAAAACATGTTTCATAAATAAAAAAATGCTTCATTCAATAGTTTGACTCAATTCTTTCTTCTGTTGTCTGATGAGCATAGAGAGAAAGATTCTGTTTGTAATCAGAACATAACAATTAACTAAACCAATTGATAAGGGAATACATATACATATGAGTGAAGTTTACGAAAAGTTTATTTTTCATTCTATAAGAGAGTATTCTTCAAAATAAACAAAATATTGAGTATTGTAGTGGTTCTGAAATAAGCCAGTCTGAGAAAAACGGTAAAATAAGGAAGACGAGTTTAGCTGATACTGAATGGGGCTCTGTAGGAGCAAGACAAAATAAAAAGTGCTGTATGTGCATATATGAATGCGAGTCAACACATGATCTATTTCAGTGAATCAATCAGCATTCACTGTTAATTATAAATGAATGAAAAGAGTCATTTCTTAGCAATAATCTGCTAATCACTTTAGATGTATTCAGAATGTAACTAATTATAATTATTTTCGAATTTCTAAAGACAAATCTTTTTATAGTATAGCAGATTAATGAAATTTGTTAAGTAATGACTTGCATCTTCTAAACAAATATGTTCTAAAAAAATTTTAATAGACTTTTAAGTATCAACGATAAGTATACATCATATATTACATATAATAGCGATTAAAAGATTTGAATGACAATTGTATCATTTAGGTGTGGTACGAAGGATAGACACAAAGTTACGTATCTACATGGAATAATTTCATTACAATGAATATATATAAATACATGCTGCATGTCGTTTTTGAGGGTGTGAGTATACGGATCCATACTTCAACTATACTCACACCCTCAAGAAAAGGTGCTTGTCACATTTAAATATTACAGATTTTATTAATTGAATGACTTGTGAACAATCATTATTGATCATATATAAAAGAAAATCCAAGTGTTTTATATAATGGATTTAAAGATAAATAGTTTTATAAATCTAGATACAGTACTCTGTTCTCCAGTACGGCATGGCAATCTTAGTTTACATTTTACATCAGTATGTTACATCTTTGAACCCATGTCCAAATAGCTATTTGTTTATAACGAACGATGTAACTATACAAATTTCAAGTTTTGATTTTAATCGAATATTCAATATTTTCAATTGAATTATGGACAGTATAAAAATCTATTCTTCACTCTTTCATTTTTATTCTATTGGTTATAAAAGACAGGTATTAATATAAAGGCTTATTACTGAATATTTTGCATAGTCATCGTTTTCACTCTACCGTGACTTTATCATGTATAGCTCGTATTATGCACATATACATACTTTTCATTTGTTTTCATATTGGACTCACATGGCTTTGTTTTTGTTCAGAAAGAAAAGCACGTTGTTATTTTACGACCGTGTGTAGTGCCTATAATTATGCTAGTGATCCTCTGGTGTTTATATTCTATCTTACCGGTATATTTTTGATTTCAATATGAACCAATACGGATAATTGGCAAATATTATAATGTACAGCTGCGATGGTGATAAAAGTCACAATATACATTATAGATCTTTCTTCGTAAGGTGTATGATCAAAAATAAAATTATAATGCATTTTATCTTTTATTCTATTTAATACTCATTTTGAAGATCTTCCAAATGAAGTTCTCTGTGAAGTGTTTGAATAAATTGATAACTATCATATTTATGAATACATTTTTTATTTTAATACACGATTTTAAAATCTTCTTCTCAATGCTACTTTTTCACTTAAGACCACTGCTACATCTTTATCGAAATCAATCTTTCAACATTATTACATTGATTTTATTCATTTAACCAATCCATTTATCATCGATTTCTTTTCGTCATTAGAGATTTCATTAAATCATTATTCCAAACGAGCGTCTCGCCATACTTTAACCTTCCAACTACCAGTATTAAAATATTGCAAAATATTCTCTAACAGTCTTCAGAACAATGCACTATTTGGTTACACTATCGCAGATAATATCTCATCATATTTTACTACTACTCAGTCTAGTTTTATCGAACACTTTGTTATTAATTATGAATGATGTTTCATTTTTCTCTCACCGTCGACAAAAACCAATAATTTGTAGCTGCATTTCTTTTTCGTTTCTTTACTTTAATGTCGCTTTTTGATGTACTTATAATTAAAGTTTCGATTTGATTGAGTAAACTTGTTTTCATTCAGAAATGAAGAAAAATAAAATTTTGTGTAGAATACAAACCAAACTTAAGATCCATCATCAGTGTAACAAACGATCTTGAATATATATATGATTGAATGCTGTTGATTGAACTTTTATTTTGTAAAGCACTTTTTTTTATTTAAAGGATGAGAATATTATCAACAGCAATGGTTTATTAATGGTGGATCCGAAAGATCGATCATATTTTAAAGAAATGATACAATATAACTGTTTATTGTCCGAAACGCCCCAACATATATACTGAACAGATCAGGAAAACAATATCTGAACACTATCAAAAGAGAACGTTTGGAAATACAAGTAGACGAAAAAAATCCTATATATATGTATCATATATGTCATCTATACAAGAAAGAAAAGAAAGAGAAGAAGAAAAAAAAAAGATATGTCTAAATGAGAGACTCGGTTATAGTCAATATCTTGATCAATATGAATACTCGTCAGGAGGTATAAAAAAAGGCTACCATTTAAGTGATCGGTGTAATAGTTGAAACAATCAGTAAAAAAAACGAAAATAGTCAGTATAAAAATATGCTTTTGGCGGTAGAAAATGCGTTTATTTGAATGAAAAATATCATGAAGTAGATTCACGTCGATTTTGTGAATGAGAAATATCTTATGTTTATTTGAAAACCACGAGTTATTTATACATAAGAACAGATAAAGAAAATGACCAGAGAAGAAATCAAGAAGCTTCTTCTTCTTTGTTTTTAATACTGAACAATAGGAGATATCAAAGAGTGACCTTTCTTGCTCGTAGAATATGTAGGTTAAAAGAAATAGGTCACAAAAATAAAATACATGTGTAGAATACTGTAAACGTCGAAGGTATAGAAAAAATTAGAACAGAAATGATTCATTCTATACTATTTCAATTTTTACACTGACGTTTCTATATAATCGACTGTTAAAAAATTGAATTTACTGATAATTCAATAAAACAACTGATTTAAGATTTATATTTTTTACGGATGATTTCATTTATTGTACTTATTATAAAAAAAAATAAGCAATTATTAATATTTATTTTATTCTCTTTTCTTTATGATGGTCTATAACGTCACAAAAATATTTTTCTCATTTTCTCTTGTTTTTCGTGTATTAATATCAATAGTTTGTTATCGACATACACTCATTAAAGAAACGTAACGTTTATGAAATAGTTTGATTTATATTTTAGATATTTTCATTCCTCTGTGTAGTGACAAATTCAGTTATTAAAATTATGGCTGACAATCAACTTCCTGAAAAAGGTTTGATATTCTATTCATTAATGAAAATTATTGTATGAAAAAGAATTTATTAATTAGAGTTGCAAGTACTCGTGGCTGCTTCTAAGCTCAGCGAAGAAGGTTAGTCAAATTGAGATTGATCACTATATCAATTCTTTTGTTTTTTTCAGAGATACAAAGACTCTATAAAGTAATCAACGACACATTCTCAAATGATTTCTTGTTTGAAGTGTCATTACTTTTTCTTTAGGAATTCATAGAGGAATGTCCATCACGTAAATTGAACAAAGATCAACTCACCAAACTTTTCAAAAAAGTGGTCGATGATAGCGATGAAAATTTCTTAGCTGAGTATGTGTATCGTTAACTTTTCTTAGATTTTATTGTAATGCTTATTCTCGTTTAAGCCCGGTGTTTTCCGTATATGACAGCAATCATGATGGCACGGTCGACTTCAATGAATTTGTTTTAGCTACCGCTTTGGTCAGCAAGACTGATCTAGATAGCAAACTGGAATTTTCTTTCCGATCGTGAGTAATAGATCCACTCAAATTTATCAAGCATAATATAATTCTCAATATGTTTTTTTGATCTTTAGGATTGATCGATCAGGTGATGGACAAATAAGCTATGATGAGTTGGTATCGTTTCTTGATTTATCTGTAAGTTTTCAATATTGTTTTTATTTCATACTAATGCTTGCTATTTTTAAGTCCAAACTACTGTCACCAGAGATTGCCGAGGAATCGGATCCAAAAGGGATGGCACACGATCTCTTTGGTCTGTTTGGTGTTGATAAAGCAGAAAAAATTAATAAGACACAATTTGTAAATGGGTAATTAATAATATTTGTTTTTTCTTCGTATTAAAGATCTTTTTTTAGATGCAAAAAAAATGCTGGTCTTAAGGCTATATTCGCATACGAGTGAATTAGCACTACGATACAATAACAGAACATTTATTTTATTTTATAATATCAAATTAATTTTCATATGAACTTTCGATTTTTCTCAAAAAATAAATTCTCGTTATGGTTTAATCAAAAAAATGCACTGAGCATTTTGTAATTTTAATCTTGTTTATATATCTTGTCATTAGCTTTGCTTGAAAGTAGTAATATAATACATGTTTCTTGAGGGTGGGTCTGAATGAAACTAGGATACATAAGTATCAATTTTAGTGAGATGTGACGTGTGATATTGTTCAAGTTTCATGTCTTACACATACACCAGCAATCGCACATGGAAAAGGATGTGGGTGTGGGTAGTTTATCATTGATTAAAGGTGTTCTATACCCACACCCACAGCCACACCCTTCTAGATTCGATGTAGTTCGATACTATTATTCATTCAGATTAAAATAGTCATGATTCAGATTAAAATCAGAGTTTTGACCTATTTTTCTACATGGGCAAGATATAGAACAAATATCATAATACTGAAAAACTAGGTCAAAAAGAAACAAAGACGATAGGTAGGTCAATATATGTGAAATAATCGAAGAATGTTATAAAATGGTAAGCACTGATATTTTAGTTTTGATATTGATCGATTCATTATTTTATTTAAGAGGATCTTCCAATGTATGTATTCGTCTCGTATAATAGTAGCTTGATGAAAACTATGGGAACTATTACAGATGACTGATAATTTATAGAAAATTTTCATATAAAACCTTCAAAAATGCTTCCTATATCAATACAATGCGTGTCTTAAAAAACACAAGAAATAATTGAAAGATGCGAACTCTTGTTAATTTTATCATCTTTTATATCATAATTGAACATACGTTGGCGAGCAGTAAGTCACATATATATATTCATAAATCAATCTCATAAATATTTTCTTTTAGAATGGAGTTACGCTGCTAATATGATACATGGACGTAATGCACATACAGCAATTGTTCTAAATAATGGCAGAGTATTAGTTATTGGTGGTACCAATATGGCCGTTACTTTCAATAATGCTGAATTATATGATCCATCAACAGGTACATGGTCGATGACTAGCAATATGACGAATGCAAGAATATTCCATACAACATCTGTACTGAATGATGGAAAAATATTAGTTACTGGAGGTGAAAATAGTCCAAAGACAGCTGAATTATATGATCCATTAACAGATCAATGGACTCCTACTGATAATATGAAATATAGACGGTGGATGCATACAGCAACTGTTTTAAACGATGGTAAAGTATTAGTCTGTGGTGGAATAGTAGACGAAGGTGAATATTTAATAACTGCTGAGTTATACGATCCATTAACAAATAATTGGGCAATCACTGGTAGTATGAATTTTCCTCGAAATTTTTTTACAGCATCATTATTACACGATGGTAAAGTATTAGTTACTGGTGGATATAATTTTCATGATGGATATATAGACAGTACTGAACTATATGATCCATCAACAGGTAAATGGACTATTACGGGTAAATCAATAAATACACGAACATATCATTCAGCAGTCGTATTACATGATGGAAAAGTATTAGTTCTTGCTGGAGTGAGCGGAGATCACGGACTCTTTGTTAATACTGAATTATATGATCCATCTACGGGTAATTGGACACTTACTGGCAATATGAATGTACCGGGAATGTTTCGTACAGCATCTGTACTACTTGATGGTAAAATATTAGTTACTGGTGGAGAAGAATTCGAAGCTCAATGTATACCTTGTGTTGAGATATATAATCCATCAACTGGTCTGTGGACTATTACCGATGATTTAAATAATGAACGAATGTTTCATACAGCATCGGTTTTGAATGATGGACGAGTATTAGTTTCTGGTGGAATTGATCAATATACTCTTAATACAACTGAGATATATAATTTATCATTCTAAAAATTCCAGTATAATAAAATAAAATCAACCTTGTGTCCTGAAAATAATGTTAACAATATTAAATGTTTTTGAAATTCGATTTACACAGATAGCATAGTGTCAAAATGTAAATTTAAAAGGAGGGAGGGACGATAAGAGGTGAGCTAGTAAAATTCAGAGCCCACAAAAAGGTTTTGACTTAAAGTAGGCTCTGTCAAAAACCAACATAACTCTTCATGATTTTATACCAAAATAAAGTTCAGTCTGACACAAAAGATGTTTTAAATGATTTTTCAAAAAATTATTTTCTCTTCATAGTTAGGTTGATTTGTACACGTATTTAAGTGTTTACAATAATACGTTCGTTTATAATAAGGTCTCAAATAGACTGAGAAAGTGAAAATAATTTAAAACTCCTCTATTATTTTCAAAGCATTTTCAGGCCCGATACCTGCAAGTATTGAAATCTAGTGATAACTATCTGTATGTGTATGCTTGTTGGTGTAAAAATTATTTTATAACTAAAAATCCACTTATTTGTTGAAAAGCAAGTAGCAAAAAAAAACCAGTAAAACGGAATTTATCTCACTTTGGAGCGGTATACAGAAAATCATTTCTCGAATACCAAAGTGAATGTCAACTGTTTTCTTTTTGTTACGGTGTACTATCTTGAAATGTAGCATAAGACATCGAGTCCGCAGTTAGAACAATAATTTTATCATTTTGTGAAAACGTAATTTGTTCTTATTTATCCGGATTTAAAACAATTCCATAGAAGCTTGTTTCATCTTATGAATATTTCATTAATCTATAGCCAATTCATAAGCATTGATATTTTAATGTTTCTCGTACAACATGATAATAACTAATTGGTGTTCCTAGTGGAACAAACATCGATGTTGGATATAGATAAATCTCAGGACCATCAGCTATTAATAAAATATCATAAGCTATTTTAATATTTTTATTTTCGAATAATTGAGAAATATATTTTGAGGGTGTGGGATTACAATACAATGCTCACCTACACCCACACCCATATCCTCAATCATCATATTTTTCATTATTTTCGTATACTTTTTCTACTGGTTCCTATTTTGAGATCGTTCAATCTTCAAATTCATTTTGTATTTATTGATAGCATTAAAATTTGCATCAGAAACACTATCTTCAAACACCCGAAAGCTATCATTGTTGGGTAAACAACAGTGTCCATGATATATCGCACTATTTTGAGAAATAGTCAACACTTCATTTAGTTAACTTAATTGATAGTTGATAGAAGAAAAAGAAGATAAAATGTGCGTTCGATTTCAAATATTTATTTTCGAAATGAAAGTAAAATTGACAACAAGAAAATACAAATAGAAAACTAGTCGGAATATGATCGACTGAACTGAAAGTCAACAATTATGAATAAATGACATTAATAATATGCACAGAACAATATTTATAGAGAAGTTGAGAAGAGACAACAACACATCGTAACAACATTTATGCAGGAATAAATAGTATACTTTGTTGTTTAGTTGTAACAACATAATCGATTAAATTGGTTGTATTCGATTGTTTCCCGTCACAACGATTACTTGCATTATTTGCCGATGACAATTAAATAAACGGATGAGTTCACGGCGAAATAACTGGCTTGATAATGTGAACACATAGAAACTCATACATGCACCACCATTGGTTAGGAAGGCGGTTACAATCACAACGAGGCTGAGCCTGGCTGTTTGAAGAGCATTCAACACCTCATTACTTATTGCTAAAGAGTAAAAATAAACGAAGGAACTGGGTGTTCCTGTCAAAATGAAAAACATAGATTGAACAATCATCATTTGCATCAATTGTCGATCTGTTGCTTTTTGACGGTGTTGCAATTGGTTTTGAGTTCCAGTAGGAATATTGTTAGGTGCCATCCGTTTCACCGATTGACGAACATTCCGAATGGCGAGCAATCCAAAAGTAAGCATGCAGACAGGTGGACCCATACCGAATATGAATAAATTAAAAATGCCAACAAATGTTGCGTATGTTCCTGAAGTCCCGACACATGATGATGTTGTGTTCAGTCGATTATAGAAGGGAACATGTACGTATGCGAGACCAACAATCAAAAGCGTCAGTGGAGTAGCACGTGTAACAACGCGAATATTACTCCACGCGCGAATGGTAGCAGACGATGAACTGCACAAAACCCTGCAAAATAAATTGGTTTTATAATAAATTCAGTCAAAGTCAATCATTAAACTGACTAATAAATATTGTTGGTCAAGTTCTACAGACACTATTCTTTTAAAAACACGAACTACATTTTGAATGAAAGCAAATGAAGAACTTCTGGTTTCGCATCCTACCAAATTTTTAGAGAACTGAATGAGTCATAAATCAGACTGAACTCGACCAATTTTTAAAAAAATTGGGTGTGAGTGTTGGTCACTATACACAACCATATCCTGACTCTTCGTTGGGGTAGAAGCATTAAAGATAGAACTATCGCTGTATTTAGAATATCGAGTTATCTTAGTTAATCGATTGTAATACTAACCGATCGGCACAAGCAAGCACGATAAACCATGATGGTAGAGTCCTAAAATAATACAGAGAATATATTCATTTTTATATTGTACAAACAACTTTATTACTTTATCCACATCACAAACCACGATAGAATTCTGCACATTGCATCGGAACTCGCAAAAGCATCAATTTTATATACATATTGAAGAAGACGCAGAGGTACAAGAGTATAGACAACAATCAGACCAGCTGTTGCTGACGCTAAAAAAATACTTTGAACATGGATTTGAATAAAGTGAACGACGTGTAAACACATAAATACTTAATATATGGCCAACAGTACCAAAAGAAAACATTGTAAAACACCAAACTTGAATAAATAAATTTTAACTGTATTTGAGAGCATTAATAGCATCTAAATTAGTATTAGTAGTGTTTGTACCTAATGATGACATGTTGGTATTGAATAATGATATACTAGAAAATTTGAAATAAAATAGTTAAGGAAGAGAAAGGAGTAAACGACGGTGAACATGATGTTAATAACATAACGAAGAAAATTAACTGAACGTAATTCTAAATTGTCACTCTTATTCGCGACCTTGAGAGTTTTTGATTAGATTTTATAAAAAAATTGTTGCTCTCAAAAAAAACCTTTTCTTTAGTGAAAATATCAAATCCATACATTTTCCATAACTGGATGGCCTAACAACTTTAACTTTACTTTTTATAAACTTAAATTACTATGTCTAATTCTATCATGATTTGTGGATGTCATACGTCTTTTAAAAATTATCAATTAAAACAAACAATTCTGAGGACATATTTAATTTTATGTCACCCTATCAAATTTGAAAGTTCTTCCTAGATATTATTTATATTTTGAATGAAGAAAAACAGTTTTCTATAATAATATAAGTATTTTTTGTACTTGAAGCTGATGTCGAAACTGCGTCATTTATCAAAATTCATTGAAAATTTAATTAATTCCTTAGAAGCCACAAGCTATGGCATACACCTGAATCTACTTTTATATTATTTTCTGTCAAAAGAAAAATAATTAAGTTTCCATGAGAAGAAAGTAACAACTCATTAATTATCTGAACACTAAAACACTCATAAACAGATTCTTAAAAGAAAATGAATATTTTGTTTAAATATAACACACGCAAGATGCTAGCATAGATATTTATCTCTATTCCAGCAATATACTGAATGTAACATAATCACTTATGATAAAACAAGTGTTTTTATTAGGCATTCATCAAAGATTTACTAATCTATTTTTGACATAAAGATAATCTTCTTTTTTCTTCAAGTCATTTTTTTCTCATTTCCTCTCTGAAACAAAAAGAATTATGTTAAGTAAATAATTTTTTTTAATAACTATATAACACCCTAGTGAAAGTACTCGTCAAACGAGTACTCGTATGAGTTATATCTTAGAAATGTACTCACAGACAGACGTATGAGTTGTCAATGTGATACGCATTCTCGTTTTTTCGTAGAATATCTAGGAAAATACTTATGCACCAACATATACAAAAATAAACTGGAACTATATTATGGAAAACAAGAAAAAATTAGTTGAATGAATTATTTATTATAATCTCTGCCGTTGAAATACAATTTCTCAGATTCATCGTAAATATGATTGAATGAAAGACAACATATGAGTTTTTTTTACAAATCGATCGCCATTTTAAAATAAACATGACAAATAAACTATAAAAAAATTGTTTTTTTTGCACCCAGTAATATTGAACATATTTCTCATTATTAATGATTCATTTATTCTTTTTTCTGCCTCATTTTTTAACTAATCTTGATTCGTATTTTATTGTGTGCTCACTCTTTAGAATGCAGACATAGATATCTTCATTGTTAGAGAAGATTGCTTTAAAATTCTCTATAATTATGTTTAATCACTTTTGTACATATTTAAACCCTTCTTCCTATATTCAAAACCTTACTTTAATACTTATAAAGGGCGTGGATGTTATTTCTGCTACGTCTACACCCACACCCTGCCCAATAAACATAAATAATCAATTTGAAGAAATATTTTTCTTTTTTTCCCTTTAATGCTATAAATAATTTACTTGATTGCGAATAAACTCGTTAAGACAATATTAAAGGCAAAGACCTTATGAAACAAACCAAAGTTATACTACACTAGATAAGTGCTAATGTCCTAACAAAATTCTGAATGAGCCAATGTGAATAATCAATTTGAAATCAGAATAACGTTTACAATTCAATATTACAACAATTGTTAAAATCTACTTTATATTTCTGCACATTATTTCTTTACAAGTTTTGGTTCACTTTCAGTGCCAAAATCGATCGCAATGATGTTCGCAACTAGCTTCAATGTACCTATTCATTGAAAACTATGGTCTTCAATAGCCATCTCACTTTGGATCTAATAAACTAGATAAAACTATTATATTTAATCTCAATAGAAGTGCTGATTGTAAATTTGATTCAACATCGTGAATTTGGACACCAGTTGTTGACGATTATGCTACCGCATCTATACGTCATTACTCCAATTAAACAAATGTAATGTTATGAGAGACTTACTTGATGAATTATACATTCTTTAAGTTCATATAAAAAACAAACAGCACAATGAAATGAATATTTGATCAGTACTAAAAAATCTAACAGAACAGATATCTTATTAATAATAAAGAACCTAGTGGAACCAAGATTCTACTATCTACCTATATTGCACAAACCTTTTAATTATAGATTAAATATCTTCTTTATGTTTAGATCTTAGTGGCGCATATTAACTAAAGTACATAACAATAAACAAAATAAACATATGCCACCAATTATTATATAATATGCTGCGACACATATTACTTTTGTTCATATCTTTAATAACGACAAATAAATAGTATAATAATGATTCATATTTATTTAAACTTAATCAGCTATTGAATGCTGATAATAACAGTGTATTGTAAGAATACATTAACTTCATCCAAAAATCTTTCACAATAATACACAAAATATCATTAGACTTTTAACCAGATAGTCTTGCTATTGAAAAATCACTGAACACTGTCAAATATAGAATAAGCAAGACAATTCATATCATCTTTCTCTGAGAACAAACAAAATTCAGTACAAACAAATTAGAACTAATGATTTACTTATTCTACTGAAATCTTATCATTCTTCTGATTTCTCCCTTAAAACTCCATTTTATTTTTATTTTAATGCTTTCTTCTTTTTATCCTTTTAGCTTTTCTCTCATTTGAGCAGCTTCGATGGGGCCTAAACTTTAAATAAACAAGACAAAACGCGTCGGCAAAATGAATTTCGCACTTAATGAATTATTTTAGAAGCATACCTTAAAACAAAAATCAACATTCTCTATAAAATTCGATTACTGAAAAGTAATAGTACACACTACAAGATTGAACATGTCCATTTGCTACAAGATACACTACTATGTTCCTGATTGATTGACACCAACACACACCCTTAAAATACCACCCTGTTCTTTTGTACAGCATTACCGAGATATCGAGCTCCTTCGTCTCCGATGTTGTTTGAACGGAGAATTAGCGTGGTGAGTGTCTATATGAGAAGGTACAAATAGTTATGTGAAATAGATGAAGAGTGAATCAGTAATACTGTGTTATTTTGTAGTGCATCACCGAGATATTGTGCTCCTTCATCTCCGATGTTGTTCAAATCGAGATCTAGTGTCGTGAGTGTCTATATGAGAAGGTACAAATAGTTGTACGAAATAGGCGAAGAGTGAATCAGTAATACTGTATTAATTTGTAGTGCATCACCGAGATGTTGTGCTGCTTCAGCTCCTAATTTGTTCCTGCCGATATTCAGTATGGTGAGTGTCTATATGAGAAGGTACAAACAGTTATGTGAAATAGGTGAAGAGTAGATGAGTAATACTGTGTTATTTCGCAGTGCGTCACTTAGATGTTGTGCTCCTTCAGCTCCGATGTTGTTTGAACCGAGATCCAGTGTGATGAGCGTCTATATAAAAAAGTATAAATAGTTATGTGAAATAGATGAAGAGTGAATCAGTAATACTGTGTTATTTTGTAGTGCATCACCGAGATATTGTGCTCCTTGACCTCCGATCCCGTTCAAGTTGAGACTCAGTGTGCTGAGTGCCTGTGTCAAAAAGCACAAATAGTTATGTGAAATAGGTAAAGAATGAATGAATATTACTGAATTATTACGTAGTGAATCACCGAGATGTTGTGCTCCTTCGTCTCCGATTTCGTTTATCTCGATATTTAGTGTGGTGAGTGTCTATATGAGAAGGTACAAACAGTTATGTGAAATAGGTGAAGAGTAGATGAGTAATACTGTGTTATTTCGTAGTGCATCACCGAGATATTGTGCTCCTTCAACTCTGATGTTGTTTGAACCGAGAATTAGCGTGGTGAGTGTCTATATGAGAAGGTGCAAACAGTTATGTGAAATAGATGAAGAGTAGATGAGTACCCAGGTCAAACACCCCCGGTCGTAAACGATCGTAAACGGCATTT